>OY757906.1:1646959-1754459 GCA_963585895.1 Sepioteuthis lessoniana | reverse complement strand
GTGGTAGGTAATTGGTTTCCTTACTTTAGAATCCATCTTTTTAATTTTAGCTGACGTCCAGTTTATTATATTGAAACTATACGTCATAACTGGTATTGTCAGGGTGTTAATTGCAATACCTTTATTTTTAACATTCACTTCTGTTCTGAATGTAGCTCTTATTCTCTGATAGGTTTATAAGTTATATTGTGTTGTAACGCTGTTATTTCCATGATTGGGTCTCGAGTGATATTTCGAGACTTTACAAGCCAGCTTTTCTTAAATGTAACTTTCGCACACTTGTCCAGACTAAATTGCATCCCTACGATGTCACTAAATCTTTTCACAGTCGTCAGGATTTTTGCATAAAACTTCAAATCTTCCGTATAGAATAGGCGTTTTTTATTCGTGGTTTTATTGTTTTTATATCGTCTATGTTTTTTAAGTTCTATAGAGAAACATTAGAGCTATAAAAAAGAAAAGAAGAAAGTGAGTTTCCCTGGAAGATTTCATTGTTAATGTTCAAATAAAAATTTTTAGTTTCCAGCTTTCCTTTTCGACTGATTAATTTGTGGTTAGTACCCAACTTTTTCATAGTGTATTTTTGGAATGTGATGATTTGAATTCATTTGTGGGTTAGGCTATCTAAAACGTTTTTTAAACAATCCAAGCCATTCTTAGATATTTCTGTTTGGATCGACAATTCTCTAGGATTATCTTGTTTATGAGGATCTGATTTTTGCAGCCATATGATTCTTTTTTGCATTTCTTTAGTTCAAAAGAGAATATATCTTCACATTCTATGAATTTGACTATTCTCTCCTTTAGAATCGATGTTATCATTTTATATAACGTGGGATGGCATGTGAATTAGTTGGTAGGTTTTTGCATTTGTGTGTGTCCTTTGTTTTTAGTAGTAGGTATTTCATTTCTTTTGTGAGCCAATCAGGCATTTTTCAGGGTCTTTAATGATTTCTAAAATAAGTTTCGTCATTAGTTGATGTGTGAACGATATGTTGTCAAGCCAAAAGTCTGTTATTTTATCTATTCCAGGTGACTTCTATTTATGAGTGCGTTCGATTATATTTATAATTTCTTCTATGGTAATATCTTCCTACATTTGAGCTTCATTATTTTTCTAAGATTTTTTTATATTTTCAATTCTCCTTGATTTTTTATTTTATGATTTCTTATGATTTCTAATGTTACTCGAAAATGTTTTCAATGGTTCAATCACGGGGTTTCCTAAATATTTCTTGTCTCGTTTCCTATTTCTTGATAGAATTTTGCGTGGTGGGGTGGGGTATTGTCTAGAAATATTTTGTTGCGTCTAAAGAGTTTTGTTCCTTTTTCATATCTTTGAATATGCCGAACATTTCGTTGGAATTTTTGCTTGAATTTTTTATTATAATTATTGGGATCTTATTAAATGATGTGATCTCATATTTTCTTTCAATTTTTTCTGGCTTTCTTAATTTTCATTTTGACAGTTTTAATCATTTTATCAAGTAAGGACGTTTCATCACTGTATTTCTGTATTTCATTTTTTTAATTCCCAACTTCCATTTGGGTTGCTTAAAGCTATTTTGTTTATATGTAATGATTTGGGGGCTTATTACTCTAGCGGTCGCATATATTATTTCATTCAAAAGTGAAAGATTTCGTTTAAAATCTTGTAAAGACTTTATATCTGCAATTAGTTACCTTCGTGAGTCTCTGATTATATTTTGTTTGATTTCGTCAATATTTTCTGTGTAGTCTTGGTTTTCCTTTTAAAGTTGACTATTCCATAATTTGTTGTATTCACTTTCTCTTGCTGGAGTTTTTATACAATCATTGATTGCTTTAATGCATTATTTGTTTAAATGCGTTCATTTCAAGCGTTAGTTTCACTTCGTTGGATATCAGCAATTATCTATTCTTTGATATTATTTTTTTCTGATGAATATAAAGAGGTTGATTTAGTGACATATCCTCTCATATCAGCTAGTTTCTTGGGATCTCTGTCTGAATAGGAACATTTAATCCTTTTTGCCTTCTGTTTTAGGTTCTTTGAGTTGTATTTCTTCCTGCAAGCACGTTCATTGAATAAAAGAACACATATATTTATTTACAATCATCGTTTGACCATATTTTTTTTACCAGTGTTTTTTTTTCATTGGTCTTTGTGAAGGTCTTAGTAGGGGAGGGTTGGGATAATCACGGTTCTTATAACTTTTGAATCCCAACCAAGATAACCATGAGACATGGTTCTTTTTCATCCGCGGGAAGATCGATGCCGAGTATGTCATAAAGAATGGTTTTCTTGTGTGGTTTTGGTGCATTTTATTCTGACTGCTCAGAGATGGTTTTGTTTTGATGATATCATCTACATAAAAATATTCAGTCGTATTTAACAATCCAAAAAGAGAGCATTTATCGTATATAAAAAAAATCTTCTTCTTCTTCTTCTTCTTCTTCTTCTTCTTCTTCTTCTTCTTCTTCTTCTTCTTCTTCTTCTTCTTATTATTATTATTATTATTATTATTATTATTATTATTATTATTATTATTATTATTTACTCGTTAGAGTTTTTCACATCAGAGTTAGCTGATAGTCTTTCACTGGATTTGAGTGACAGCAAGTCTCCTCAAGTCTCCAGGACTTTTCTCAGTATTCTGGCCGGTCTCAATAATGTAATAGTTTCTCCACTCGTCCACCAACTTTCAAGTCCTCCAGTCCCTTTTGTAATCCTTTATTTACTGTTCCATACGCACCAAATGCAATTGGTATAATTGACACCTGCATGTTCCATAGTTTTTTCAATAACCTAGCAAGGTCGAGTTACTTATTCTTCTTTTCACATTCTTCCAGTTTTATTCTGTGGTCAGCTGGGACAGCAACGTCCACAATTTTGCAAGTTTTTTTTGTTGATTATTATTTGGTCTGGTTTTCTGGCCGAGATTTGGTGATCCGTGTGTATGTCAAAGTCCCATAGGAGTTTATGTGTGTCATTCTCTTGGACAGATGGTGGGTTGTGCATTTACCATTTGTTCGTATGGTCAAATTTGAATTTCTTGCACATCTCCCAGTGGATTTCCTTGCCCACCCGTCGTGTCTAGTTTTATATTCCTTCCGTGCTAATTTGCTACATTCGCTTATTATGTGATTGATCGTTTCGTCTCTGTCACCTCATAGCCTACATTTGCTATTTTGCAGAGTCTTATCTATTCTCGCTTTGATATGATTGGTTCTTACGGCGTTGTTTTGTGTTGCTATTAGGAGAGATTCTTTTTCTCTCTTAAAGTTTCTTTTTCTTAGCCAGCTCGAAGTTTTGTCGAGTGAGATGTCGTTTATTAGTCGTTTAAACCACCCATAGAGTTGGTTTTCTTCCCATTTTTGTGTCCTAGTTATTGTCATTCTGTTGCCCATCGTGTTATTAGTTTCTGATGGCTGTAATGAGTCTTCCATCGTGTTTTTCTATGTAGTCTTCGAGTCGTTGTATCGATGTGTCAACGGGGTCTTCAATGCTGGCAAGTCCTCTTCCTCCCTCTTTTCTTGATACATATAGCCTGTCAACGTCGTCTCTGGGATGTAATGCCTTATGCATGATCATAATTTTTCTTGTTCTTTCGTCCATTTGTTTAAGTTCATCTCTGGTCCACTTGAGAAAGGGTCCGGAATATCTAACGAGGGGTACAACACAGGTATTTATTCCTTTGATAAGGTTTCGGCTTGAGAATTTTGTCTCGAGTAGTTTTCTAGTTCTCCTGAGATATTCTTTTTGAATTTTGTTTTTCATTTCCACTTGTTTGATGGTGTCTACCTCCAAGATGCCTAAGTATTTGTTGGTTTCGTTTTCTGCGAGCGTTCTAATCTTGTCTTGATTTGGTAGTTTCATTCCGTCAGTTGGATTTCATTTGCCACTTTTCATTACAAGCATGGCACATTTTTCAATGCCAAATTCCATTCCTATGTCCTGATTGTATATATATTTACCAACCTCTCCGCTTGGGCAGGATATGACACAAGGTCAATTTCTAAGCGGAGTTTAATAGATTTGAATTCAGTTTTCCTTCTCTTAGATTAGTCGACTAACCATGGCTGAAGAACCTTGTCTGTCCTACTATTTACCCATAGCTGGAGCGAGAATAATTGGATCCATACTTTTCCCAAGGGTATTAGTGCTATGTGAAATGCAATCAGTCCAGGATTTGAACTCTTGTCGCCGTGTCCATTTTCTACGACAATAACCATTACACCACGGGCACCTCTATGTCCTGACTGTATATTCTGACTGCGTGTATTAGAGTTACCAGTTCTTTTTCATTTTTTGCAAATAGTTTGATGTCATCCTTGTACATTAGGTGATTGATCTTTTCCTGCGATCTACTAAGTTAGTATCCGGCTGTGTATTTTCTGAGTATGTGGTTAAGTGGCATCATGGAAATCATGAATAGTAAGGGTGATAGATCATCTCCTTGGAAAATACCTCTTTGGATCTTTGTTTCAACTAAGTTTCTTTCTCCTGTTGTCAATTCCAATCTCCAGGTTTTCATAATTTCCTCGATAAAGTTTATGACGTCATGTGATATTTTGATTATTATTATTATTATTATTGAGTAGTTTTCCTTCATCATTATTCTGATCGCTTATGCTACCCACTCTGCAATGTATTATATGGATGAATATCTGATAACGCACGGAACCAATGTTCCAGTTGAAGACTGAAGAAAAACAAAACAACAAAAACACGAAAAAACACTTTGCACATTGTTTCTTCCATCTTATTTCTCAGGAGAAATAATTTTCCAGTTTTCCGTCTAGGTTTTGAAAAAATATAAAATTTCCCTTTCCTGAAATTTTAATTGTTGAAATGGACTGTAATCTGCAGTTGTGTCTTTGAATGTAAGCCAGCTTTTGCATCATTAGAAATAAAACTATCTTATTATTTCTGTTACATACTTATTTTCCTGACTTCGTAACTATTTTAAGACAATTTTCAAGTGAAACTACTACGCTGTAATTCGCATTTGAAACTTAGAACTCTATTATCATTCTTCTATGAAATAAGAATAAATTTTAAAGTCAAGGCAAAATCATCATTAATGTTGTTTGTCTTATTGGTTTATAATAAAAGTACGGAATGACGTAACTGCTACAGACATGCAAAATTGTATCGGCGAACTCTCTTCAAAGTTTTGTCGTAGGTGTTTGAATTTATATTCAACAAAAACCCTTGGAAAAGGTATGAAGCCACTTCTCTTCCAGCTATAAGAAAATAATAGTGTAGAATAGCCTCTCTATCGGATAACTATGGTGTCAAACTAGAAGTGGATCTCCGAAGGAAGATCAGTTGTAAGATCTTCGTTTTTAGCAATTTCCCCAACCAACATAGCTGGAAAAGGCCGTTGCAGGCATCACTGGACCAAAAACACAAGCCACTGAATTTGGTCTCAATTTTTGAGATTCAATTTCAATAATATGGAAAAAAATTTACCTGTATTTTTGATGATAATCTGATCAAATTTTAATACACAAAAAGGCCATTTAGACACGACGCTCATTTCTCTGAGTTCAGTGTCACCAACTTTTATTAGTATAAAACAAAATATGATTTCGCGTATTTTTTGAATCATTTTAATCATTTTTATAATTTTAAATACATGTCTACAGTTATATTCTTTAGTTTTTCTTTATTTTACATCCTCTCATCCAGAACACACTTTGCCTTGTCACTGACTTAAAGCCAAAACTTTTCTTTAGGAGTAAATGTCTTTTTGTAAGCGTTGAAAAGGGATAAAAGAAAAAAAATTACATTAATTTCTAATTATTAAAGACTGCAACATAAATTTGATGAAACCGAAAAATGCCGAAACTGTCGAAAAGTGTTGTAAAGATTAAGGCAGTTATCGGAGTAATAAACAGAATAAGGAAAATACTTTATATTAGACAATAGATTAAGGCAGGACTAACAACTTGGACAATATTCCCAGACATGTCCTTCATTTAAGAATTGAAATGACGGGTAAGACACACACACACACACACACACACACACACACATATATATATATATATATATATATATATATATATATATATATATATATATATATATATATACATATATATATGGAAGATATATATATATATATATATATATATATATATATATATATATAGTATTATTTGGTATCCAAAGAGAGCTCAACCATTCAGGAGCAAAATGAGTATTATTTGGAATCCAAAGAGAGCTCACTTCACCCCTCTTCTATCCCCACCCACCATTTTCTGTGTCTATTCGAGTTTTTTTTTATCTAAAAGATCTGAAGAAGTCCTGTTAATTTTTTTTCGTGTTTTTGAAAATTTCAAAAATGCGTTACAGGATGGAAATAAATTTATAATCCTTTGTGACCGGTTTTGTTGTTTTTCTTAAAGTATATATATATATATATATATATATATATATATATATATATATATATATATGTGTATTAAAAAATTAAATTTTTGTTTCGTCATAAGATAGCTTCTTAATGGATTAAATGTTTTTTCGCAAAATGAAGTGTACACCTGATAATGAGAAGAAATGTGAGTTTCTTAACACACACACACACACACACACACACACACACACACACACACACACACACACACACACTTGCATACATGTATATATATAGTATTACATACAAATAATTAAACTCTCAAGTTTTCAATGAAAAGTTGATTTTCTTCTACGCTAGAACATTATTATTTTTCGTGGAATACTACCCAATAAAAACGAATATCATTTGGTACTATTTATTACAAAACTCTTGAAAGAGTAAAATTCTGGTGTATTTGTTTCAAAAAACGTTTAGATTTTCATCAGATGTTTTTCAAGGTGTACTAATTTATAGTCGATACTCAGTCTATCTATCTGTCTGTCTGTCTTTCTATTTCTCTCTCTCTCTCTTAATATATATTTATAAATCAATGATATTGATGCAACTCACACTGTTTTTAGTGTAATCTGCCGTGTTTCAGCCAATAGAACTTAAGAAAAGGAGTTTTATACTTATTTTAAATTCAAGCATTTATAGCCACAGATACTTTTGGACACTTTCGTTTTGTGGTGGAGAAGAGTTTATTCTTTTACATCAGTTGGTTTTGTTGTAATGTTACTTGAAAGACTTCATTGATTAGTAAAAAAAAAAGATTAACTTGATAAGTATAATTATCATATTTTATAATGTAAGGTAGACTCATTTTGAATTCTGAAAAGAATACAAGAAAATAGCTTTTTTTTTTAATTAGGAAGCAATATATGAGATGAAGATAAGTCTAATTAATTGACTGAAACGTTCGACAGACACAGATCGATATTTTCTTAATACAATTCCTTTTAATCAACGAAATGTCGCTCTTTGTCAATTCGTGAAAAGATATTTTAGATTGAAAAGATAAATTCACGATAAGAATAATAAAAAAGATAATGTCAATGCCATTTGTTGCTCGGCAGCAGAATTGTAAAATTCAAAAAGACTGTCTTTTGTTATTCGTCCATTCATGAGTCCAACATTCTGTTAATTTAAAGTTTTTTAGGCCATCATACTAAGGCGTCTTTGACAAATTACGTTTGCTCCTCAAAAGACGAATTCCTTGTCTTGTTTGCAAACATTGAAACCGATGAATAAAATTTGTTAACAGGTGTAGGTGATATATTTTGGAAATTGGGATACTCCATATATTGTCCTTTTTTGTACAAATTGTCAGTAATTTTTGTCAAAAGAAAAATTTTGGCTGAGAAACATGAGAAATTTTATTAAAGTATTTCAAAATAATGGGATGAGAGTACACTTACTTTAAATTGACACACCTTTAAAACATGTTTATCTATTTTATACAACTCTAAAAAGGAATATTTATTTTTTCAATCTTGATTCAGAGGCGCGGGTGGCGTAACGGTTTCCGATTTTTAGAGTGCAAATATTGGACAAGACTGTGTGTGTTTTAATTTGCATGAATGCTCTTGGGAAATGTATAAAACTATCTGTACTCTCTGTCCTGCTATGGGTAAACAGTTTGGCAGAGTGGGTTCTTTAGCCTTAAAAAGACAGCCAGTCGAGAACTCTGAGTTTAAATCAGTTGTATTTGTGTCCCACCCTGTACATAACGGAGGGGTTGGGCGAAAATATTCTTATTTTTCTGATCTTGAGGTTTTAATAAACAAAATATTGTTTAGTCTAAATCAATTAGTAAGAAACAAATTGAATGCTGAAGACATTTTATCTAAAGGAAAAATTAATGACACTAAAGACAATAACAAAAAGAGGGGTTGGGTGAATTTTGTTGCCAGCGTGAGAAAGACAATTCCTGATGTGAAAAAAGAAAGGAAAAAGGATTTGAAAAAATAATTTAGGTGATGATACACGATATTGCGTAATTTCTGAGGGTGTTAAAAAACTGTTTGTGATTTGGGGAATAGAAATTCGGAAGGTCACCCGACTTTTTCAAAGAAAAATTTGTTACAGAAAAGGATTCACATTCCCAAATAAAATGTGGCGCCTTTTAATCTGCTTTGATCCTCCCAAGGGTCGATACAAAATGACAAATGTCTGATCAAAAACTTTCTTTTTGCTGCACTTAATAAATGAAAAACAAACTTTTCTGATTGAGGAAAAAAAACAACATAATTTATCAATACAAGATCTTTCTAAGTAAATAAGAGTTTCGAAGTTTTCCAATGTCATTGTTACAAACTAAAAATGTTCATCCAAATATGCATAATTTTTTTTTTTTTTTTTGTGAAAGTGACTCCAAGCCTCCGATCATATCAGATATGGACCGCGTTTACCACAGATAAAACACCTTTTCTCTCATTCAACACCATGAATAAACACTCGCATCCAATTTCAGTGTGTTTAAAACATGCTGACAGATGTAAATATGTGTATGCGATTGGGAGTGTGTCTCTCTGTGTGTGTGTCTATGTATGTTTGGTTTTAGTTTTGCAGATGACTGACAGAAAACAATCGCTCGTAGCCTACACTGATTAACTGAAAAACGTCCACCATTTTGGAACTTTTCCCAAAATGACTGTTGCTATATAGGCAATTCTTCGCCCAAACCTTGGCATAAACTGTCAGGATCGAATTATAAACAGCAAAAGATCCTTAAGCAGACAAACAGCTAAAGCATCGAAAAGGTTTAATCCTCAATCCTCCATGCAGATGGATCATGCATATTTAGTTGATGGAAAAACTTGGCCACAAAACGCCTCTACGAGTGCCAGATGAAAAACAAAAAAAACAAAAACAAAAAAAAAAACAGTCGTTGAAATTAACCGATCTAAAAACTATCAGAGCTTTGAAAGAAAAGTAGCAATGATGGAAAGTGATGGAAAGGGCACATCAATGAGAATATTGAGCTCATCGAAATCTGATGAACATCAACCGTGGAAATGCAAGAAAAACGCCGCGTTACCTCAATCCTCTGCACTGGATTCGAGCATTCAACACAGGAATTGGTCACCTTGCTGTATGATCATCTCTACACTTGCCAGTGGGTAAAATTCGGAAACGACAGAATCTCTTCCTTTCTTTCTTTCTTTCTTTCTTTCTTTCTATATATATGTATATATAGCTCAGTGTGTAAATTTCAGAAACGACAAAATCTCTTTCTCTCTCTCTCTCGCTCTCTCTCTCTCTCTCTCTCAATATATATATATATATATATATATATATATATATATATATATATATATAGCTCAGTGTGTAAAATTCGGAAACGACAGAATCTCTTTCTTTCTTTCTTTCTTTCTTTCTTTCTTTCTCTCTCTCTCTCTTTATATATATATATATATAGCTCAGTGTGTTTTCGTATATATGTGGGTATGCAAGCATGTGTGTGTGTGTGTGTGTGTGTGTGTGTACTAAGAAAATCATGGTCCTCTTCCACATGAGGGACGATTATTAAGTTTGTGACCAAGCATTTAGGTATTAGTTTAATTTTCATTTGAAATTATCACTGTATAATGTTTGACTTATGTGATTAATATCGCCGCCCCCACCGAATTACGTACATGAATCAAAAAGAACATTACTTGTTATATAAAACTTTTTTCATCATCAGGCCGCAAAATTATTGATGTGTTTGCGTAGATATATGTGTGTATGTGTGTATGCGTGTGTGTATGAGTGTATGCGTGTGTGTATGCGTGTGTGTATGCATATGCGTGAGTGCGTGTGATGTACATGTCTGCTAGTGTGTAAGTATGTGAAACCTCTACTGAATAAGAAATAAAATATTCCACTTTTAGACAGGGTTTTTCATTCACATTAACTCTTTTGGATTCTATGACCCATTAAACCCATTATACCCATTAAACCCTTTATACCCATTAAACTCAGTAGGTTTATTTCTAAACGTAAGCGAATATTAGAAAGTTCATCTTAAATAAAATCCTCAAAGATTTCAAAAATTTACTAGTATACGGGGCATATATATAGTATAAAGGAAACTAAAAAACTTTGTATCCTAAGTGCTTTAATTAAGCGTGAAGTAAATCCATTGATTTAATTAGGGAATTGATTTAGAAATCTTGCACAATCCAGGGTTATTCAATAAACAAGGTGAATTTTACCTGAGGAGTTGGCGATAGGAAGCACTGCTACAGTAGCATCTTTTTCATTGAAATCAATTATGATGGTTTTTTCATATCCCCGAAGACTTGTAGTATGACTGACTTCACTGACTGCTGCACACAGAACTTTTTCTTAACCGGAAAGTTATTGTTTTTTCACTCAACTAATTACTTTTTCAACCCCTGTTTGGAATGTCAAAGTCTTGTTTAACCCATTTTTATAAGATTAAAAAAAAAGATGCTTTTACGTACACATCACACATTTCTCTGTAAATTTCACTTGGTCTGTACTTTTCATCTTCTAAAACTTTGATGACAGAATTCTTTTCATGCCTGGGGAATACTGTTTAATTTGCCATCAATTTCAATCGACTCAAGATAAATATTTCAGAGAAATCAAAAAAAAACTTTTGCAAGATACTCAATTACATAAAATAATGAATTTATATTCATGAAAAAAATCTTTTTGAAAAGTTTTATTGAATTTTATTTATTGACAGACTTTTGTAGATTAAGTGATCTCATAAATATATTAGCTCAGAATAAATCATCTTTAAAAATCAAAAAACACCACTATATAAGGCAATCCACACACACACACACACACACACACGCACACACACACACACACACACACATACACACATACACATATATATATATACATATATATATATAGTGCGATATCAAAAAATTTCAAGACTGAATCTTTGATTATTTTTATTTTAAAATTTTAAAAAGACGTGGGCACAGCTAATCAACTCAAAAGATAAAATGTTAGTGTTTTGATGTCTGTAGTGAAGTCAGATCAGTTAGTGCCGATTTTCGATACTTTTTCATCAACATTCTTGATCCATTTTTTTATCAGCAATTTTTATTGAAAGATAAGATTGAGCATGCGTAGAACTCTGCACATTCAGTAGACCAAGTTCAATGTGGATTTTTATCGCTTCATCAAATGAAATTTCATTTTAGACGTAAAATCTATTTTAGGATTTGGAAGACATTGAAAGAAATTCACCAGTTTTACAACATATCAAAAATTAAGTTCATTCTTTGTTAATATTTATCTTGGTAAGTAGTTTTAGACTTAACACTTTTTGAACACTTCTTGCATATATAATTCATTCATTTTTTATTTCCCAATAAATTAAATATGAATTACTCATGAGATGAAGAATAAAAAGACACAATATGTAAGGAGAAAAATTTGGTGACTATGAAATAATCAAATCATTTGGTCTAATAAATAAATAAATAAATAAAAATCAGGCAATACAGAAAATCTGGAGAATATCCAGTCCGAAACATTATATCAAAAACAATCACAGACTCATTAATCCGAATAATTCATAGAATAATGTTCATCTCATAACTTTAGAAAACTTTGATATTCCCTTGTCCGTAATTTTGAATTAGATTTGGTTAAATGCTTCAATCGATTTGTTTTTAATGTTTTTGTTTCTTTAGTATTTTTCTTTCTGTGCTGCTGTTCCTGGTCGCTTCATGTTATTGTCAACGAAGAACTTTACGTACGAAATCCTCGAATAACGAAAAGACAGAAGCCATTATTGAACACAAAAAGAGAACACTTCAGTATCGATTTATGTTCAAATCGATTAGATTTCCAGCCGATTTCTATTGTAAGATGGACTCAATACAACGCTTTATAATATACTAGACAAAACAGAATTGAATTATACAAAAGAATAAACACTCAGAAAAAGCTGAGAGTCGCAAACAAGTGAATTATGCAAAAGAATATTAAGATGTGGCTCAACTAGTAAGAATGCAAACTAATTAAACAAGCTTGTTGAGTCCGGATCGATTTTTCTCCATGGCGAATCGTCTATCAAAAAAATTATTTTGTTTCATTTTAATCTCCTCACCAAAAATATTTCTGTCTAAACCTCTGAAATAAAGGATTCTTATTACTTTATGATTTTTAAAATTATTGTCAACTTTTAATCGCGGTGTTTCACTCTATAGTCTTTCCGAGTCTTTTTTGAATTCTAAGATAAAACCATTCGAGTCTTACCGTTCGTATTAGCTTTTAGGGTTTTTTTTCTTTACGTTTCAGCCGATAGATCCATCGGAATTTATATATTTATTTTTTACTTTTTGTAAAAATTGATTGAAATTCTAAGATGTATTATTGTGATTATTCCACGGTTTTTACAAACGAATATGCATATATTTTTTTGTTTTGGGTACTATAAATTATCCATTTTTCTCATATTTATTTTGGTAATCTTTTGTTAAATTTACTCAGAATTCAAAATTTCATTTCTACCTTCATACAAACAGCTCACGTAATTTTCTAGCCAATGATAATAATAATAATAATCATCATCATGTCGCGCCGCCAGCGCGGATATCCCTGACCCTCTCTCGCCATTTCTCCCTATCATTCATCGCCTCCGGCAGGTCTTCAGGGTTACATCCTGTGTCCTCACATAGTTGCTGTATGTAAGTTCGTGCTGGTCGTCCTACTTTTGCACATCCATATGTGGGGGTCCACAGGAGTACATCGCTTATGAGCTCGTCCTTGCTTCTCCAGCAGTGTCCCGCGTGTCTGGTTCGTCTGACTTGTATAGTTTTCGTGATGGGGGGCAAGTGTCCGTATAGTTGGTGTCTCGTGGGGTGTTGTCGCCAGGACTTGTTTAATACTGCTCTCAACATTCTTGTGTAATTTCCGTCTAGTTTCCTCTCCAGCCGCTTCGTTAGCGTCCATGTGGTGCATCCATATAGCAGTATCGACACAACCGCTGCGTTTCATTTTATCAGTTAGGTCCGACTTCCATATGATTGAGAGCCTATCGATAGCTGTCCATGCCTTCGTCAGTCGTGTGTCGATGTCTTTTTCGGTTGATGAGACGCTACTTCCTAGGTAGGTGAATTTGTCTACTAGTTTCAGAGAGGCTCCGTCTAGTGTGGCAATGTTGCCCGTTTGGTTGTAACACATATATTCAGTTTTGTTTGCATTGACATGGAGGCCAATGCCAGCTGCGGCTCGTTCCAGACTATGCAGTAGTGTCTCTGCTTGATTAGGCGTATTCGCTAGTAACGCCAAGTCATCAGCGTAGTCGGCGTCTGTGATTGTTTTTGCGGGGTACCTTTTGCTTCTTCTCTTAGTCAGCTCGAAGCCATTTTCTCTGATTTTGTCGATCGAAGTCCTAAGCACATAGTCTAGACAGATGATAAAGAGGTACGGGGCTAGTGTGTCTCCTTGTAGTACTCCTGCAACAATGTCGAAGTATTCCGTGTCTCCATCTGGTGAACGTACTTTCACTTTGGTGTTTGTGTAGAGAATCATTATCGCTGCTACGGTTTCTTTTGGTAGGCCATATGCTAGTAGGATTTGCTCCATCTTCCCTCTGTGTATGGAATCGAAGGCCTTGGTAAAGTCGACAAATAGTAATGTCGCCTGTAACTTATTTGCCCGAACGCCTTCAAGGATTCTACGGATGGTCAGTATTTGTGAGGTTGTGGATCTATTTCTCCGGAAGCCGTTTTGGTTTTTCCTAAGGATGTTGTCTATTTTGGGTTCTATGCGGTTTCGTAGTAGGGCATTGTAGATTTTGGCTGCTATGGATGTAAGTGTTATCCCTCGGTAGTTCTTGGCTAGTCCGATGTCGCCTTTTTTAGGGAATGGAAGGATGCATCTCTTCGTCCATCTTTCTATCCTATTTTGACTATAGACTGCGTTGCATTGCCGGAGCAGTATATCGTCGAATTGTCTAGTCTTCCACACTTCTGGGGGGATCTCGTCTAGCCCTGCTGCTTTCCTATTTTTAATTCTTCTGAGAACTGAGTCGAGTTCTTCTTTGGTGAAAGGACCTAGTTTAACGTCTAATTGCTTACTAATAATTCTGGTGATCGGTTCATCCGTTATTTCCGGTGGGTTTCCTAGTAGATTTTTGAAATGCTGTTCCCACAGTTTTACTCTTTCTTGTTGGCTTGCAGCTTTCAATTTTGCTTTGGCTGTACTCTTCCTTCTGCTTACTTCGTTTATTGCTTGCCAGGCTATCCTGGATTGTCTATCTTCCACCGAGTTTCTAATCTTATCTATCTGATTTTGTATGTATTCTGCCTGTTCTTTTAGATATATTCCTGTTAATTGATGTTGAGCCTTTTCTAGTTTTCGTGCATTTGTGTTTGTTGGGTTCTTTTGATAGCTTTTGGAGGCAGTTTTCACAAGTGCACGTTTTTCTCTAACCGCTGGCGTTTCCCAAGGGGCTCTATATTTAGTTTTAGGTTTTGTTGGAATACACTTTGCTGCCGCCTCAAGGTGTGCTTCTACAAAATTTTCATATTCGTCATTTGAGGTACCTTTTTCTGCCTTCTCTTGTAGTGCTTCAAAACTGTTTCTTAATTCTGATGCATATTTATCTCTAATATCTCTGTTGTTGAGTAGGGCCCAGTCATAGTGCTTGGTTGTCGCTTTACGTGTGGCGTTTTTTCGTAGGCTTAGACGTACTTTGGCCGTAACTATTCGATGATCGGAGGACACACCCTCGAAAGAGGAGTATGCCTCGCAATTCATCGCACTGTTTTTCCATTTCCCGTTTATAAGGACGTAGTCTATCTGTGCTTTACTCTTATTCGCGTATGTGTAGGTCCATAATTTCCCCTCCCTTTTTTGAAAGTTTGTATTGAGGCATGTTAATCTATTTTCTATCATGAAATCTATTAGATGTTGTCCATTCCTGTTTGATGCGTTGTGTAGGCTGTATTTGTTGTTTCTGTTTTTCCCGATTTGTGCATTCATATCTCCGCCAATGACTAGCAGTTTGTGTTTCGGAATGCTACGTACTAGGGAGGATAGATCTTCGTAGAAGGTGACTATTTCGTTTTCTTCGCTAACATTGGTTGGGCTGTAGCAGGAGATAATTGTTGCTTTGGGGTTGCCATTAAACGTTGCGGCCATCATCCTAGGTTGTATTCTCTCAATGCTGTTCAGTGTTTTTAACGCTCTTGGTCCTAGAAGCATTCCCACCCCTCCTACCGATGCATTGATAGAGTTTTTCCATGCGGATACAGTCACCAGCATCCATCCATTACCAGTTTCGTGATACTTGATATCTTCGGTGTGCGTGTATCGGTGCTCTTGTATGCAAATTATGTCTATCTTATGTTCTACGGCTGATGCAGTTAGCTCTGATAGTTGACCTATTCTATTTAGGGTTCTCACGTTAAATGTCGCTATCTGTATTGTTTGTTTGCATCTTAGTAGTTTTTGTTTGAGTTTGAGCTCTGTAGCTGATTTTTCGAACACTGAGGCCAGGGCTCCAACCTCAGCAGGACGCGCCCCTTTTTTACCCGCGCGAAGAGCGATGCAGTTTATGTATCTGGTTTGAGTACGAGTCATGGTTATCTTTCGATGGCTGTTTTTATTCTCATCTATAGAAGCCACTCTTATAGATGAGCAGCAGTAGTTCCCCGATCGAACTGACAATCCTGAGCGTTAAGCCGCAGGACTCACACGTACATCGCGCTGCTTCCCATGTGTATGTGTTAGAAAAAAAAAAAAAAAAACACAACAAAACAAAACAAAAAAAAACAAAAAACAAACAAAAGAAAAATGAAAAAAAAAACCTTTTTTTTTTTTACCTTAAGTTTTAACTTAGTTAAAGTCCAAGACTGCTGTCTGTTAAAATTCAAAGACATTTTGGGGTATATTTCAGCCTATCATCCGACTCCGGCCCTGACAGGTTTTTATTTTATTGGTAGAATTCAATTTTTGACTTCGGTTGCTTTTTTAAAAATTTTTAACTGAGAGTGTGCAATAAGACTTCTAAGCTTAAGAAAGTTCTATTTCTGTTTGCCCTGTATACTAACGCATTCGACCAGCGTCGTTATACGTCATTTTATTTTATTTTATTTATTTATTTTATTTTTATTTTTATTTTATTTATTTATTTATTTAATTTTTTTTTTCTTTTTCTTTTTTTTTTTTAAATTTTTTTTTCTTTTTTTTTTCTTGGTGGGGGGCAATTTTGGGGTTTTCTTTAGCAAATTTAGAAGTTCGTCTTACAAAAGTAAAGTTTTTCCTGAAAATTAAGTCGCATAAGTCTTCATTCTTCATTTAAACAACACAGAATACAGCTGAGATTTAAGACATTACTATTTTAAATCAAATGTGCATTTTAAATGAACAGTTTAGTAGAATAAATTTACTGACCTCTGTGAAAAAAACTTCTGGAAACGGAATCACTTCCAACGTATGCATACTATTTCAACAAATGAAGGATAAAAAAAAAAAATAATAATAATAATTATTATTATTATTATTATTATTTACTCCTTTAGAATTTTTCACATCAGTGTTAGCTGATGGTATTATTATTATTATTATTATTATTATTATTATTATTATTATTATTATACACCTAGTGAGTTTTTCACACCACCTAATGCTGGTGGACTGTCACTGAAGTCTAAGTGACAACAAGTCCCTTCATGTCTCCAGGACTCTTCTCAGTAGTTTAGCTGATCTTAGCAATGCTATAATCCGGATGGGTTCGGTTTCAAATTCTTCAAGTCCATTCTTCAGGCTCCTGGGAACCGTTCCTAGCGCACCAATAACAATTGATATTATCTTCACACTCATGTTCCTCAATTCACTTTAGTTATCTAACAAGGTATCAGTATTTGTCGATCTGTTCACTTTCTTTAATTTTTCACTCTGTGATTCGCTGGACCGACAAAATCCACCGGATAGCTAATCCTATTATTTTTTTGTTGATGTTTGTTAACATTAGGTTGTCTGGTCTTCTGGTCGGGATTTGGTAATCCTTTTATATCTCAAAATCCCAGAGAATTTTTTGTATCTCATTCTCTAGGATTTATTCTGGTTTGTACATATACCATTTAATTGTATGGTCAAATTTCAAACTTTTGCACATTTCCTAGTGCATCATCTTTCCCAACCAATTATGCCTGGTCTTACACTCTTTTTTGTTTGTTAGTTTACTTCATTCGCTTATTATGGGATCAACCGTTTTATCTTTTTCTCCACATGAATAAGATTTGGTATTCTGTTGCGTACAATCGATTTTCGCTTTATTAAAGTTGGACTTTATGACATAGTTTGTATTACTATAAGAAGAGATTCAGTTTCTTTCTTGATATTTCCCTTTCATTGACATAGTTTGTGTTGCTATTAGAAGAGATTCAGTTTCTTTCTTGATATTTCCCTTTCATTGACATAGTTTGTATTACTATAAGAAGAGATTCAGTTTCTTTCTTGATATTTCCCTTTCATTGACATAGTTTGTGTTGCTATTAGAAGAGATTCAGTTTCTTTCTTGATATTTCCCTTTCATTGACATAGTTTGTGTTGCTATTAGAAGAGATTCAGTTTCTTTCTTGATATTTCCCTTTCATTGACATAGTTTGTGTTGCTATTAGAAGAGATTCAGTTTCTTTCTTGATATTTCCCTTTCATTGACATAGTTTGTGTTGCTATAAGAAGAGATTCAGTTTCTTTCTTGATATTTCCCTTTCATTGACATAGTTTGTGTTGCTATTAGAAGAGATTCAGTTTCTTTCTTGATATTTCCCTTTCATTGACATAGTTTGTGTTGCTATTAGAAGAGATTCAGTTTCTTTCTTGATATTTCCCTTTCATTGACATAGTTTGTGTTGCTATAAGAAGAGATTCAGTTTCTTTCTTGATATTTCCCTTTCATTGACATAGTTTGTGTTGCTATTAGAAGAGATTCAGTTTCTTTCTTGATATTTCCCTTTCATTGACATAGTTTGTGTTGCTATTAGAAGAGATTCAGTTTCTTTCTTGATATTTCCCTTTCATTATCCTGTGCAATTTCACTCGTTTGTCACTTGAAATCTCCATTCATTTTTTTCTTTCCATTTCTGTTTCAAAATTTTTTTATAGTTTTTATGTCTGGTATTTTTCTAGTTTGGTTTAGTTTCTTTGCTTAATTGTATATCAACATTCATGGGTTATTTAATGCCAAATTCATCTTTCGAGGAGAACAGAAGTTATACAATTCCACCCGTAGGTTGGAGGGTAAGAGGTTTCATACCTTTTCGCAAGGGTATATGTTCGAAAATGAACGTAATAGCGCGACTGGAGTTCGAACTCGCTTACTCCGATTCCACAGTTCAGCGCTTTAACCATTACATCACGCAGCCCCCCCCCGTTATTATTTTTCCAATGTTGTTACTGGCTGCCGTGATTAATCTTTCTTTACTCTTTTTCATGCAATCCTCGTGTATTTTTATCGATGCGTTTTCGCAGTCCTCAATGCTGGCGAATCCTCTTCCTCTTTCTTTTTCTTGATACATGTAGTCTCTCTGTGTCATCTCTCGCAGGTAATGCCTTGTGCATCATAATCGATTTTCTTGTCATTTGGTCCATTTGTCTGGGTTCCTCTCTGTTCCCTTTTAGGAATGGTCCCGATGATCTTTCAAGTGTTTATCCCTTTCATAAAATTTCTGCTGCTGATCTTTGTTTCGAGAGGTTTTCTCGTTTAATTTTGGCATTACTCCTTATTATTATTATTATTATTATTATTATTATTATTATTATTATTATTATTTTACTCATTTGAGAGCTTTTCCCATCCCACCAGCATTAGCTGATAGTTTTCTACTGGAGTCTGAGTGACAGCAAGTCTCCTCAAGTTTCCTGGACTCTTCATAGTATCCTATCCGACCCTAATGCTGTAATTTGAATGATCTCCACTCATCGTCTTATTTCCAAGTCCTCTAGTCCCTGTATCAATTCTTTGGTGACTGTACCTCGTGCACGGGTTACAATTGGTATCACCGTCACTTTCATGTGCCATAGTTTTTTCACTTACCTATCAAAGTCTAGGTACATATCTCTCTTTTTGCTTTCCTTCAGTTTTACTTTGTGTTGAGCTGGAACGGCAAAGTCCACTATTCGGCAAGTTTTCATTTTTTTTTTTGTTGTTGACTATTAGTAGATCTGGTCATCTGGCCGAGATTAGTTGATCCGTTTGTATCCCAAATCCCAAAGAATTTTGTGCGTCTCATTTTCTAGGACAGATTCTGGGTTGTGCATATACCATTTGTTCGTATGGTCAAATGTAAACTTCTTGCGCAATTCCCAGTGGATCACCTTTCCCACCCAGTCATGTCTAGTCTTATACTCTTTTTGCGCAAATTTATTGCATTCGATTATCATATCATTGATCATTTTGTCTCTATCATCGCATAATCTACATTCGCTATTTCATTGCATTTTGTCTATTCTTACTTTGATATGGTTGGTCCTTATGGCGTTGTTTTGTGCTGCTGTTAGAAGAGATTTAGTTTCTCTCTTAACGTTTCCCTTTCTGAGCCAATCACTGTTCCCACCCAGTCTTGTGCTATTTTGATGCATTCAATTATTATGTGATTAACTGTTTCATCTCTCAGCAGAATCTACTCTTGCTATTCGATTGCGAATAATAAATTTTCTTTTTCATATAAATTTGTCCTTATGGAATTATTTTGTGCTGCGATGAGAAATGATTAAGTTTCTCCTTTTTGGTTTCCTTTTTTCAACTTTTTCCATATAATTTTGTGTACAATCTCGTCAGTTTGCCACTTGAAGTATTCATCGACTTATTTTACTTCCCATTTTTGTTTTCTAGTTTTTTGTTGTTTTAGTGTTTGCCCTTATGTAACCATCGATGTCACTGGTTACTGAAATTAGTCTCCTCCGTCTCTCTCTCTCTCTCTCTCTCTCTCTCTCTCTCTTTCTCATTTTTAGTGTAATCTTCGAGCCCTAATATTGATGAATCTACGCAATCCTCAATACTGGTGAGTCCTCTCTTTCGTTATTTTCTTTTCACATGTACTTTGTCTATGTCATCTCTTGGATGTAAGGCCTTATGCATAGTCATCAATTTTCTTGTACTTTGGTCCATTTGTCCGAATTATTTCCTTGTCCCTTTGAAGTATGGTCTTGACTATCTTACAAGGGGAACACAATAGGTGTTTATTCTTTTGTTGATATTTCATCAGCAGAGTTTTGTTTCGAGAAGTTTTCTTCTAAGGTTATCTTTTGTCATTTTTCTTTCATTCCTGATTGTTTGACGATGACTTCTACTAGTCCCAAGTGTCACGATCTTCCCGTTCGTAGTGGATAGGGTGACATACCAAATCCTTGTTGGGGAAAACAACCACTATGGTGGTATCAGCTAGGACGAAAAAAATTTCACGGGTCGTCACTCAGCCACGAACACCATTGGAAAGAATAACAGATTTAACATAACGGAACGAAACGAATGATATATACAATTAATTTGTAGGTTATTTTATTTCATTACTGATAATTTTGTCAATTTTCTATACGGGACATAATCTTACCAAAGAAAATTAAAATGTGACAATTTAACATCAAAGGAGGAGGGGCAAAATCGTAAAACCTTCGTGGAAACCAACAAAAGAAAGAGAAGGTAAAAAGAAAGTATCAACTACTGTCTTACTTTTTTTTCAGAGGTTAAGATTCTTTCTCCCTCTCCCTCTCCTACTTTCACCGGAGATCGCTATACCAGTTCACTGTTGTCTTGGAGCTAGTTTTAATTCTGCTAGTCTCCTCTGAACTTTCTTTTTTTTTTTTTTTCCTCGGCGATGATTTTCTCAATTTCTTTCTCTATAAGTGGGGGGGGGGGCCGAACGTAGAAGATAACCCAAAAAACCCTATTCATTGCTCACCGAAACCTTGTCGCAATTAGTTTTTAAAGCAGGCGCCCAAAGACTTCCGGTTCTCCTTGGGGCATCTTCGCTCCTACTCGGGACACTCCGGCTCTCTTCGTCTTCTCCTTCACAGAGTGAAACATTTTGTTAGAGAAGAGTGTGTGTGGGTGTGAGAGAGAGGGGGAAAGGAGAAATATAGAGAAACCAAACACGAGAGAGATTCAGCGGATGGGGAGGGTCGTAACACAAGTACTTGAATTTTCCTTCTTTCCAAGCGTTCAAAAGCTTTCTTGATTTGGCAGTTCTGTTACTTCCGTTGTTTCTATTCTTTTCATTGTAAGCATGACACATTTTTCAAGACCAAATTCCATTCCTAGATTCTGGCAGTGAATTTTTATTATTTCTATCAATGCTACCAGTTCTTATCCATTTTAGCAAATTACTTGATATCATCCATATACATAAGGTGATTAATTTTCTCTGATAATTTTGTTCATTTGAAACCCCTTGTCCACTTTCCAAATATGTAATTGTGTGGCATCATTACAAGGATACATAGTGGTGAGAGCGATTCAGACATAACTTTGTTGCTTTTGTGATGAAGTTTTGTAGGAAATGTCTCCTTTTTGGAGGTCTTTCTGGATCAGGATAGTTTTCATCTTCGTCATCCATTCTGGCATGCTTACTTCTTCGAAGCATTTACTCAGTTGCTGAGCCAAACTGTGTTGGATGGACGTGAGTTTTTTTTAAAAAGCAGAATCACTGAATTCCATCATAGCATAGCATTTTCCAATTGGGTATTTTTTTCAGTGTTACTCTGAGCGAGTCTCGGTATATGTCCGCCTCAGTCTTTTCTTTCAGTCTTTTCTTTAAGTCCTTGTAATTCTTTTTTGATATTATTTATCCATTTGGCCTTTCTTTTATATCCTTTCTGTTTCTATATTTTACATCAAAATTGTTTTGTTTCTTTTGTATCCACCTGTTGGTTTATGCAAGTGCCTTTTCCACCGACTTCTTGGTAGAATTTTCTTTCGTTATATTGGAAGGTCCTACTTTGCTGGTATTGCTTGACCCTGTTCCAGCATCTTTCGAGTCTCCCATCTTTCGTAAATATTTTCTGATTTATTTCTTCCAGTTGTATTATCAGTCTTGTCCGTTGTTGTCTTTTATAGGATTTTGCATTCCACTGTACCTATACGAGTTTTTCATTTCTTGTTGCCGCAGTTTCTTAATTAATCTTTCTTTCCTAATTTTCCATCCAGGTTCGCTTTCCTCAGGGGAATAATAATAATAATAATAATAATAATAATAATAATAATAATAATCTGGACGGAGCTAAGAAAAGAAAACGTTGTGAGAGAAACAGAATCTCTCATAATAGCAGCACAAAACAACGCCATAAGAACCAATCATATCAAAGCGAGAATATATAACACACAACAAAATATCAAATGTAGGCTCTGCGGTGACAGAGATGAAACCATCAATTGAATAAGCGAATGCAGCAAATTAGCACAGAAGGAATATAAAACTAGACACGACTGGGTGGGCAAGGAGATCCACTGGGAGATGTGCGAGAAATTCAAATTTGACCATACGAACAAATGGTATATGCACAACCGAGCACCTGTCCTAGAAAATGACACACATAAACTCCTATGGAACTTTTACATACACACGGATCACCAAATCTCGGCCAGAAGACCAGACCTTATAATAATCAATAGAAAAAAAGAGAATTTGCCAAATTATCAATTTTGATGTCCCGGCTGACCACAGAATAAAACGGAAAGAATGTGAAAAGAAGGATAAGTACCTCGACCTTGCTAGGGAATTGAAAAAACTATGGAACATGAAGGGGACAATTATACCAATTGTTATTGGTGCTTTTGGTACAGTAACTAAAGGATTACTAAAGGGACTGGAGGACTTGGAAGTTGGCGGACGAGTGGAGACCATCCAAACTACGGCATTATTGAAAACGGACAGAATACTGAGAAGAGTCCTGGAGACTTGAGGAGACTTGCTGTCTCTCAAATCCTGTGAAAGACCATCAGATGTCGCTGTGTGAAAAACTCTAATGAGTTAATAATGATAATAATAGTAACTTGAACCTTTCCAGAGAAAAAAATAATCTGTGAAACATGAGAGTGACAGTAATACCAATTGCAGTTGGCCTAGAACTGTCCTTTAGATTAAGAAAAAAACTGGAGGAGTTGAAAATCTGATTAAGAATCTAGACCATCCAAACTACAACAGTGTTAAGATCGACTAGAATACTGAGATGAGTCCTGTAGACATGAGGAGATTTGCAGTCACTCAAGCTTCATTGAAGGATCACGAGTTAATGCTTGTGTGAAAAACTCATAAAAAGCAAAATAATAAATATAAATATTTTTCTGGTATCTTAAATATCTAATTCTGTTTTGTTAAAATATGTTTCTTCTGAGACAGTAAAAAAGTAAATCAACGTGACTGATATACACCGATTAGAAGAAATATATTTAAAATGAAATAAGCATTTGAAAAACTCCAAAGTTCAGATTATTGCAGGTGTTTAAACATTAAATTGAAACTCATATATCATAGTTTTCTTTTTCTTTTTTTAAATATCTTTTCTCTTTATAAACAAATAGCGAGAGGCTGGAAGTAGATGAAAATACAATGATGAGTTGTATCGCTAAAATGAAATATTTTATTTTATGGCTTCATGGCGGCTTTTTCAATTTCACATTTCACTTTTTGATCATCACAATCACTAGTTACAAAAGGTAATCACATTCAATTGGTGTTATATCTGCCGTCATATATATGTATATATATATATATATATATATATATGTGTGTGAGTGTGTGTGTGAGAGAGAGAGAGAGAGAGAGAGAGAGAGAGAGAGAGAGAGAGAGAGAGAGAGAGAGAGAGAGAGTTGGTGTGTGTAATAACAATGATCTGCAAAGAAATATGGGTTGGTTTCTCTTGGTTTTCAGCCAAGTCAACTTTTGCTGGGTCTAGTTCAGAAAGCTAACTTCGCAATCATTTTAAAAAGGCAAATATTTTATATTTGAATATAATATTAAAGTTTTAAGGTCCAATATATTGATGCTTTTTAAATCATTTTGGACATGATAGATATATATTCATATATATTTGACCCATAGGCTGGATACTGACCGGTACTATTTCTCCGAATCAAAGTGGACATGAGAGTAAGCCTCCAGAGCTCATGCCTAAGTTGAAAAGTTGAAAAAAATATAAGTTGAATTCATAAATATATGAGAGTTGGGAACCCAACGAAAATGATTGTTTCGACACATACGTACAAATAAAACGACCAGAATCCCGAGACGAGTCCCGGAGACTTGAGGAGACTTGCTGTCACTCAAACTCCAGTAAAAAACCGTCAGCTAACACTGATGTGAAAAACTCTAAAGTAGTAAATAATAATAAGAATTGCATATACACAACCCAGAACCTGTCCTAGAAAATGACACACATAAACTCCTGTGGGACTTCGACGTACACACGATCACCTAATCTCGGCCAGAAGACCAGACTTAATAATAATGAACAACAACAACAAAAAAAAAAAGAGAAGTTGCAAAATAGTCGACTTTGCTGTCCCGGCTGACCACAGAATAAAACTAAAAGAATGTGAAAAGAAGGATAAGTACCTCGACCTTGCTAGGGAATTGAAAAAAATTGTGATGACACGCAGGTGACAATTATACCAATTGTAATTGGTGCGTTTGGAACAGAAACTAAAGGATTACTAAAGGGACTGGAAGACTTGGAAGTTGGCGGACGAGAGGAGACCATCTAAACTACTACATTATTGAGAACGCCCAGAATACTGAGAAGAGTCCAGGAGACTTGCTGTCACTCGGACTCCAGTGAAAAACCATCGGCTAAAGCAGATGTGAAAAGCTCTAATGAGTGAATAATAATAATAATAATAATAATACCCCTTGATGAAACAGAATGACCCATAGAAATGCCAAAAAGAAAATCTGTTCCATGTTAGCTGTAATTTTTGAAAAGACGATTATATCGGTAAATATTCCCAATAGTCTTGTTTTATTATGAAATTGCATCGTTTATGATTTTATTTTTAGTTTTCTTTAAAAATTCTGTCCTGTTTGTATTTGAATACATAAGGTAGTTAATGTAAATTTAATATATTTACAAGATGGTTAGAATCCGTAATTATGAAATGAATCGTAAGTGTCGTTAATAGAATATTCTCGAAAGTCATGTGACTAACTTTATAACTTTATAAAAAAAAAAAGAAAAACAAAAAAACCCATACAACTGGAATTTCCACCCTTGATGGAAGAGAATGGACCTTAAAAAGAAAGCACAAAAGAAAATCTGTGATGTATTATCTGTAATTTTTAAAAAGACGATAAGATCGGAAAATATTCCGACTGCTTTTGCTTTATTATGAAATTTCAAGGTTTGTGATTTTATTGCTGGTTTTCTATAAAAATTCTGTATTGTTTGTCTTTGAATACATAAGTTAGTTAATGAATATTTGATATATTTATAAGATCTTTTGAATCCGTAAATAAGCAATGAATGAATGGTCAGAATGAAAGGGAGAAAAAATACAAGAATCAACACATTCAAGTGACTAATTTTATCAGTAAAAATCCAAACGGATTTTCTCTTAAAAAATCACAATAGAGAAATACCCGCTAATGGCTCAGGATTTAGTTATATCTGTTATACAATAAAAAAAAATTGCCCAACTATAGACTCTAACGAAGTTAAAATTTAATAAAGTTCCAAATTTTCCATTTTTTACGTGACCCACTTAAGATTTCTATTATTATAAGAGAACTTGGTCAGATCTGTGTCAGGGGTGCTGAGAGTAAACAACCCCGGAGTTTGGTATAGCCACAATATACTATCCATGACAAACATGACAAATTGAAATATAATTCAATGTGCGACCCAGACATCAGGTCTGGGTGTTATGATCGGCTGGTGGTTCCTTGATAGACAAGATGGGAGACCCATTTGGCATCCTGTGAATGTTGGCTGTTCTTTTTTCAGGAACGCAAACTATGACCGAAGCAATCTCTCAAATTAGAGTTCAACGTAGAAAATGGAACAGGAAGGCAACAAACTTGCACTTCAAAGCTATTTTATAAGCAACCCTACTCAAAGGGAAAATAGGAAAAAAAAAAAAAAAAAGATCGACATCTAGGAAGAATTCGCTTGACCAAAGACAATAAGCCAAAGACTCAGTGATCAAGCTCGGATGATAATAAAGAAAGGTTGGTTTTCTGGCCTTGAAATATGAGAAATACACCAACAAATAAATTGAGAAACATGTCAACAAGAACTTTATACAGTAACCGAGACGCTTAACCGAAACACTGCACACTCAAGCACAACGGAAGAAACACAATCACGAGAAGAAAAAAGTAATGTTGAGATTTTAAAGAGAATTTCAGGAAACAAGACTGGAAAACAGTCTTGGTAGAAACTAAAAACGATAAACGAATTATCAACACACACCTCAACGAAAAACTTCACGGAATTAAATAAACTAATCTATGCAGGATAAAGTCGGCGTTCCCCTAAATAATACGAATAGAAATTCGAAACCTGGGTGAGAAATTAGACTGTGAACGTAGATAAGAAAACTACAACAACAAGCAAACAAGGTAAGACAGAGGTAAAACGCGAGAATATGTTGGGACAAAAAGAGAAAAGCAACACAATAAAAAGCAAATTATACAATATAAAACTCGAACAGATAAATCAGGAGATACAGGCGAAAGAAGGAAGACTAAAAAGATACCGAGATAGTCAAACAATACAGACAAAACAGGATATTCCAAAACAACGAAAGAAAATTTTACAAATTCATTGCGGGGAAAAACATGTCTGAATTGTTAATATTTATTTCTGTTTATTCTAAATTCAAATAAATCTTAAGTTAATATTAAAAATAGTATTATTAAATAAATAACCCCCAAAATGTCATTCGTCATTTATTTTTCATTTTATTATTCAGAATAATTCGGTATTTGAAACGTAAAATATAATTGTCTATTAAGACAGTAGTAGTAATTTCATGAACTTAACGTTCAAAGTGATTTTGATGTAGGATTTGGAATATTTAATGGATGAATTTGATATAATTTTTTTCATTCTAATATATCATTCAAATCTAATTCTTAAGCATAAATTATTTTTAATTATTATTAAAATCATTGGTTTGTTAATTATAGTTTTATTAATTTCTTTGTGTTTACTAACGCGCATTATTCATATGGGAAATCTGTTGAAGTTTAATGCTATTGTTGTTTATGGATTTGGAGGGAAAATTAGAAGTCGTTTAATGCTATTGCCGTTCATATATTTGGATGAAAAGAAGAGAAAAAAAGTTTAATGCCATTGTATTTCGGAGGAAAATAAAGGAAAAGAAATTTAATGCTATTTCTGTTTATGGATTTGAAGGTTAAATTTCTTTTCCTTTCTTTTCCTCCAAAGTATGAACTACAATGGCATTAAACTTTTTTTCTCTTCTTTTCATTTCAGAGAAATGATGTTTAATGCTTTTTGGGTCAATAGAAGTTTAATACTATTGCAGTTTATGGATTGGGAAGAAAAAAGGGGAAATGATTTTAATATTATTGCTGTTCATTGATCTAGAGGAAATGAAGAGAAAAGAAGTTTAATGCTATTACTGTACATGAATTTGGAGGAAAAGATAGGGAAAAAATTGAAAAAATGTCTAAACAATAATTTTAAAAAATATATAAATGCAGGAACGGATACATGAATAAATGAATGAATAAAATAATTCTTTATTATTTTTTCAAATTACCTCAAATTTACTAATTCTGTGTGTGTGTGTGTGTGTGTATGTGTGTGTGTAAATAATATTAATTTTACTAATCGAAGTAAAACATCACCGATTCGAAAAAAAAACAACTTCTTATTAGTAACAGCAGTATCAGAATATTTGTTTACATTTTTCAATCAATAGATTTATTTAGGTAAATATCACGGGTTTCAAATAGAAGTTTGTAACGCTCCGTTTCTCTAATAGGCGTTATACTACACCACAGAGACGTTTGCACCACCGCAGTTCTCTGTATACCCTTTGTAGCGCTACGGCACTACATTAAAATTTGTATCAGCATGGTTCTAACGGGTCTATGAATGTAGCACTAAAACTTAAATGTCAGTCACACCCTTGTTGTAACCTCCGCCGTGATCAAAAGAAGAAGTGACGAACACACCAAACCACCGTCTTGGTTCGTTAATACAAAGGCTTATTCACTACTACATCTATTAGTAGTCGTCCAAAAGAGAGAAACAGCGTATGAAAAATGAGTCGACCGTTTTAGTTAGACAAAGAGAAATAAGATTTCATGAGAGAGAGAGAGAGAGAGAGAGAGAGAGAGAGAGAGAGAGAGAGAGAGAGAGAGAGAGAGAGAGAGAGAGATGCAGACCTTGAATTATCTTTCTCATTTCCTGTTGTAATTCTCGCTCGTGTTTGTTCATGGGATCTGTCTTCACAGCTTCGCAGTGGGTATGAGACCCCTTTGCAGGAGCGCCGTAATTTACGGCCATCTTCAAATCGTTGTGGCTGGTATTCAACTGTCGTCTTTACGTCGTCGCGTTTGGTGTCCCACTAACTCTTTTCCTGTTTTCTATCTCGTGTTCCCCCAAACGGGTTTACCCGTTTGATTTTTTTTCTCGTGACACATTTCCATTTTTAACTTGGGCGCCAGTTGCTGTGATGATCTGGATATCAGGAACCTACCCTTCTCTTTCTTATTCGTTTCTCTCTTTTCATCATGTCGCTAGTTCTCTCTCTCTTTCTCTCTCTCTCGCTCTCTCTTTCTCTCTCTCTCTCGCTCTCTCTCTCTCTTTCTCTCTCTCTCGCTCTCTCTTGGATTGTCTTGATAAATTTTCTCATATATGTTCCTTTCCTTTTCACTGTCTGGTGGTCGACCAGTAACTTGATAGGGAATCAACTGGAGTACCTAATTATATTACATTTATTTATTTGTTTTTATTCATTTTTTTCAGTTTTTTTTTTTTTAGTTTTTAATATTGGCCCAAACAAAGAAGAAGAATAGAATTTTAAAAAATTAATATTTTTTAAGTGTGGTTATTAAGTTAAAGTCATTTTGAATGTTCTTTTCCCTCCGGCATGAAATATGGCTGAGTTCGTTGGGGCAGATAAACTCTTTTTTTTATTTAGGAGCTTCAAGAAATGTTGAACTCCTCTGAATTCGAAACGTATAAATCTATTATATAAATCATAACATAATAGAAATTCTTTCTCTAAGGATTATTAATAATTTAATGATAGAATAGGTTGATGCCGACAGTGACGGCAAAACCTCTTAACAGTAAAAATAAAATGCACCAAAACCATACCAGAAAACTATTCTTTATGACATATTCGGCATCGATCTTCCCGCGGACGAAAAAGAACCATGTCTCTCAAGGATTAACTAGGTTGGGATTGAAAAGTCAGCAACTGGAACAAAATCCTCCATTTATTTCGGTAGTTATAAGAACCGTAATAATCCCAACACTCCCCTACCCTACGACCAATGAAAAAAAAACACAGGGAAAAATGGTCAATGATTGTAAAATATTATATACGTTCTTTTATGCATTGAATGAACTAGCAAGAAGACATACAACTCAAAGAACCTACAACAGATGACAAAAAGGATTAAATGTACCTATTTAGACATAGATCCCAAGAAACTAGCCGATGTGAGAGGATATGTCACTAAAAGCAACCTCTTGATATTTATCAGAAAAAAATAATATCAAAGAATAGATAATTGCTGATATCCAACGAAATGAAACTAACGCTTGAAATGAACGCATTTAATAATGAAACAAATAATGCATTAAAACAATCAATGATTGTATAAAAACTCCAGCAAGAGAAAGTGAATACAACAAATTATGGAATAGTTAACTTCAAAAGGAAAACCAAGACTACGCACAAAATAAAATTACAATCAACGAAATAAAACAAAATCAGAAACCACACAATATCACGCTGATTTGAAAGACGGAGCACATTTAAAGATAAAAAAAAATGATAAAAATAGCCAAATGATATTAACGTTAACATACAATCCCCTAGAAGACCCTTTGAGACGTTAAACCAAATCTTATGTCTTTAAATGAAATAATATAGTCTACTGCTACACTTATAAGAGTCCAGTAACTCTAACAAATAAATAAAACAGCTTTAAGCAACCGAAATGGAAGTTAAGGATTCAAAAATAATAGAAGAATACAGAATAGAAACATCCTTTTACTTTTGATGAAATGAAGAAGTTTATCAAAAGTCAACGAAAATCTGAGAGGAAACCCCATGATTGAACAAATGAAACAATTTTAGAGTAAAATAGGGAATCATGAGAAATAAAAAATCAAGGGGAATTGAAAATATAAAAAAATCTTAGAAAAATAATGAAGCTCAAATCTAGGAAGATATTACAATAGAAGAAATTATAAATATAATCGAACGCACTCATAAATAGAAGTCACCTGGAATAGATAAAATAACAGACTTTTGGCTTGACAACATATCGTTCACACATCAACTAATGACGAAACTTATTTTAGAAATCATTAAAGACCCTGAAAAATGCCTGATTGGCTCACAAAAGAAATGAAATACCTACTACTAAAAACAAAGGACACACACAAATGCAAAAACCTACCAACTAATTCACATGCCATCCCACGTTATATAAAATGATAACATCGATTCTAAAGGAGAGAATAGTCAAATTCATAGAATGTGAAGATATATTCTCTTTTGAACTAAAGAAATGCAAAAAAGAATCATATGGCTGCAAAAATCAGATCCTCATAAACAAGATAATCCTAGAGAATTGTCGATCCAAACAGAAATATCTAAGAATGGCTTGGATTGTTTAAAAAACGTTTTAGATAGCGTAACCCACAAATGAATTCAAATCATCACATTCCAAAAATACACTATGAAAAAGTTGGGTACGAACCACAAATTAATCAATCGAAAAGGAAAGCTGGAAACTAAAAATTTTTATTTGAACATTAACAATGAAATCTTCCAGGGAAACTCACTTTCTTCTTTTCTTTTTTATAGCTCTAATGTTTCTCACAAGAACATAAAAATAGAGACTATGGATATAAAGGTACGAATAAAAAAGAAATAACCTATTCTATATAGACTATTTAAAGTTATATACCAAACATCATGACAATCTATGCTGTCTATTGAGCAGAGTAAAAGATGGTGAAGCCATAAAAGTATTATTATAACGGTAAGAGTTTCTTTGGAGAGACCATATAATTGTAATATTTGCTCCACCTTTCCTCTGTAAATGTAATCGAATGTTTTGGAGAAATCCACAAACACTAGTGTTGTCTCGAGATTCTTTGCTTGTACTCCTTCGGTGATTTGATGGATTGTCAGAAACTTTGAGGTTGTGGAGCGACTTCTTGGAAAGCCATTTTGATTTATTCAAAGAATTCCCCCAATAACAGGTCGGATACGAGGGAAAAGTAGGACATTATAAACTTTAGCATCTACTGCAGTAAGAAATATACCTCTGTAGTTTTTATTGATTCTGAATTCCCTTTTGAATGAGGCAACTTTTCGTCTATTTCTCTATTGTGTCTTGTTCATAAACTGCATTGTATAATCGTAGAGGTATGTCGTTAAATCTTCTTGTTTTGCAAACTTCAGGGGGGTATTTCGTTGAGGCTTGCAGCCTTTCTGTTTTTAATTTTTTTCAATACTGCATCAAGTTCTTCCTCCGTAAACTCTCTGTTAGTTTGACGTCTATTTGATCATTAATAATTTTTTGGATGGCTTTGTAAGTGATTTCAGTCGAGTTTCGGAGCAGATCCATGAAATGTTTTTCCACTTCAAGTTTTCCTTTTTAACGCTCTTTTAGTTTTGTTTTCGATGTACTCTTCCTTCGGATAACTTCGGATTCTTTCGGATTCCTTCGGATAACTTTGTTTACTATCTGCTATACTATTCGTGATTGTTTACTTTCTTATCATTTTATCGATTTGGCCTTGAATGTATTCAAATTGCTCTTTTTTGTATGTGTTGGTTCTATCTGAACTTTCCAAAGTTTCTTCGCGTTAGTTTTTTTTTTTTTTATTATCTTTATAAGTAAGGATACTCTTTAAAATTATCTCGCTTTTTTACTACTAGTGACACTCATGGAACTCTCTATCTGGCTCTTGATTTGATTGGTATGCACTTTACTGTTGCTTCTTGTGGGCAGTGACGAAGTATTCGTATTCGTCATTCAGCGTATGTCTTTCAGATATTTCACAAAGAGTATCGAATTTATTCCTTACAGTTACCGTATATTTATTACATATATTTCTATTGGTAAGTGAAGACAAGTCTTAACGTGTGATTTTGTCTGTTTCTTATTTCTACGTAGACTCAGGCGTATTTTTGCTGAGACGATTTTGTGTTCGGAAGATCCACCTTCAAAAGAGGAGTATGTCACACAGTTCCAAACGCTATTTATCCACTTCTTGTTTATGAGTATATAATCTAGCTGAGCTTTAGCATTATATAAGGTGTAAGTCCATAGTTGGTCCTCTTTTCTTGTTTTTTAATTTAATGTTTAGGGACGAATGTTTTGGAGAAAAAAATCTGTTAGATATTCGTCATTACTATTTGATTGTTTGTGTGAGCCAAATGTGTTATTTTCATCTTTGTCTATTTTAAAAATCATGTCTCAGCCAATTATTAGTTCGTTACTTTTAGGAATGTGTCGAAAAGGGAAGATAGCTGGTTGTAGAAGATGGTGATGTATGTTTCAGTGCTTATGTGGGTGGGACTATAGCAAAAGACAATCGTTACACAGGGATTGCCCTTAAATGTACCAAAAATAATCCTCGGTAGGGTTTTCTCAGTGTTGATAAGTGATTTTAAGGCACAATGACTGAGAAGCATTCCTACGCCTCCTTTGGCGGCATTAACAGAGTTTTTCAATGCAGATGTCGAGATAAATATCCACCCATTACCGGTATCATGGTATCTAGTTCACTATAGTAATGTGACACGATCCGTAGCAATTCGTTTCTGTTTGTGTTAGCGCCACTCAGACGATCTCTTTGTCTGTTTTGGCGCGAAACCCACACAATGGGCCTGAGGACGAGATCTCCCGCGAGACCGGAAGTGGAGGAGGGAATGAAGGTCCGAGGGAAGAGTTGTCAACGGACAGCAGAAGAGAACAGTCAGTTTGAGATAGCTGTCCAGAGAATGAGACAGTCAGCAGAAGGAGGCAGTGAGAAGATGGGGGTAGGGCAGAGAAGAGAGTCAACAGAAGTCAGAAAGGCGACTGCTAAGACCTGTTGACCTACAGAGGCCGGGTTAACCAACGCGAGAAGAAGTCAGCATGGCTAGTGGCTTGTGAGAATTTCGTTCGAGTACACGCTCACGTTAGCTCACAGAATGCAAAGTGTCACAAACTCCCTCCTCTTGCACTTGGTGCTAACCCAAGTCCGTGTTTGTTCATTTGTTCTTTTCTTCCACCCTCTCGGTTGTGTTTTGCGTATCTGTAAAGAAACGTGTAATGTCCCTGGTCGGAAACCACTTGATGAATCACTGGCCATGAGTAGTTTGGTTCAAGGAAGCTAAGATAGTGGGAGTCGGTCGGCCAGATGTGTTGTCACAGTAATATCCGTGTTCATTTATGCATATAATATCTATACTGTGCTTGACAATAAATGCTTTAAGCTCGGTAGCTGCTTTATTGTTTTTAAAGTTAACGTTAAAAGTCGTTATGTAAATAATGTTTTAGCATCTAAGGGTTTGGTTTCTGTAGCTGATTTTTCAAACATTTTGTCCAGAATTTCTACCCCAGCTGAATGCACCCCTTGTTTACCTGCATGAAGCGCGATGCGGTTTGGATGAGAGCCGTGGTAGTCTTTCATTGGCAGTTTTTATTTTCCCATCAATAGAAGCCAGTTTTTAAGATGAGTAGCAGTTATTTCTTCGTTGAACTATTTGAGCCTGTCCATTGATCCGTGAAGTTCCTCCGCCTATCATCTGGTGAAGCTCGATGTTGACCACACTTCCCATTCCTCTGCCTTCCTTCATAGCCACCCTGCTGCATCCCACAATTTCCATTCTTACAAATTTGTGTTGCTCGCAAAATATTTTCATCCTTCAGAGATTTTTCCTGAGATGAACTGAAGCAGAATATTGAAGTGATTATGCATGTGTTAAAAGACTTGTTTTCCTTAAGTTTTAAATTTAAATATCCCATTGTAGTTTGATCAGTTACTTGTGGTGTCATGTTAATAACTCATTAGGCAAAGAAAAATATTCTGGAGAAAGTGTTTTTGTATTTTCTAATGCAAATGAAATATTTTTATTCTGGTGGCATTTCTTTTATTTCAACACTTTTTTGAGTTTCTTTATTCCCTTTGTTCAAAACGGAACTCGTGTAAGAAAATAATAAAGCTACCATATACTTACAAATTAAGGGAGAATCATTAAGACGATATTAGTGGGGTAAACATCTGGAAATACCGTGGTTGAGTAGAGTCTCAAGTTTCTAAATTTATATTCGTGGATTTTTTCGAATTTTATGTGTATATGTTTGTAAAAAATCTTTGTCTTACAATCGAAGAAAAATTTGTTCTTTAAAAGCTTGAAAATTTGGTAATTAGTAACCCACTATGTGTGAACCGTGAAATATTTAAAAATTTTCAAAAATTTGTATGAGATTTTCAGTTGTCTTAATAGCTAAAATTTAAACGAAAAGATAAAAAGGGTTATGCAGACTTATATTAAGAAGCAAGACCACAAGCACTAAATCAACAAAAAACGCCTGGGAAAAAACCCACATAGACGATTCACACAAAGAATTTGAAATGCTGTTATAAATATAGTAAAAACTAATCGATGGATGAAAAGTGCAGGGTTGAAGGTGTAAACAGAGGGGTTAATAATAGAAGCACAGAACTAGAGCTTACCAACTAGAAACTATCAGGCACATTTTATAACATTCTGATCAAACCCAATATGAAGACTGTGCCCACCCCCGCAAAAAATAATGAATCAATTGACTACATAATGTCCAGTTACCCAGTCCTAAGGCCAATAGAATATAAAGAATGACATAATAAGATAGGCCATTTATGGAAATACTATGGAGTATTGTATTGTCAAAAATCGTGCTGAACCAATAACAGAAACAAATTAAGCTATTATTCACTCGGGATTTGCTATCGAAACTGGTAGAAAAATAAAGAACAATAGACCAGTTGATTTTAAGGGCGAGAAAAGAAAAAGTTGCCTTCTAATTGATATGTCAGTGCTAACATATAACATATGAATCAAAGAATATAATAAGTAAATGCAAAGACCTGGAAAAGAAATAGGAGAAAATGTAATATTTTAAAACTATCATCGTGCCAGTAATAATGGGAACACTGGGTATGATCAAGAAAAGATCAGATAAACTCATTCACAAGATACCTGGAAGTCTCAGCCATTTTGAAATATAAAAAAGATGCACTTTGTGGAACTGATCGTCTCCTTAGGAGGATACTATCAATGTGAATGAAAACTATCACTCAATAGAGACTGTAAAAAAAAACATGAATACATAGAATCATTGCCTTTTCTAAGTTTTTGAGTAAAGACCCATTAAAGGATTGAAATACACAGAAAATAAACCTGAAAATCAAATAATAATAATGATAATAATAATAATAATAATAATAATAATAATAATAATAATAATAATAATAATAATAATAAAGAACTTGGCGTCTGGTGGATTTTACCATTCCTACGTACCATAATTTGAAAATAAAAGTGAAAAGACAAATACATAGACCTTGCCAGAGACGTAAAAATCCTGTAAAATCTGAGGGTTACGGTGATGCTAATTGTTGTTCGAACCCTTTGAACGATCACCAAAGGCTTGGAAAAAACTGGAGAAACTGAAAATATGAACAAGAAATGGAACCATCCTGACCACAACAAAAAGATTGGCAACGATTTTCAAAAGAGTCCTTGAGACCTGAGGTAACTTGCTGTCGATCAGACTCCAGGGAAAAACACAAGTTAAATCTGATATGAAAAAACTCGAAAGGAATGAAACTACTACTTCTACTACTACTACTAACTAATAATAAGAAGAAGAAGAAGAAAAAGAAGAAGAAGAATAACAATGATGAGTAATACTACTACTATTACTTCTATAGTTTCATCCATTTCCACTTTTATAAATGTCCATTTTTTAGAAAGCTTTGGAAATAGATATTTTTTCTTTACTTTAGATATTTTTCGAAATGCTAATCTTTTTCTTTTTTTTATCTTCGCTATATATCAATTTTTTTTATTAGTTTGGAAAAGTATTTAGTAGACTTTTTACGAAAGAAAAAAAACTATTTCAAAATGAGGTGTACAATTGTTTTGTTCGTCTGAAAAAGATAACAGTATCTTGTCAGTGGAAAATCTTGAATATTATGAGAAGCTGTGTCGACACAGGTTTTGAACAAATAAGTCGCGTACATTTTCCCAACGGTAATAGTTTGTAATTAAATAAAAAAAAAAATAATCAGATGAAATTGTGAAAATTTTACATGAATGAAATAATGTGAAAATAGATAAATAAATAAATAATAAGGCCGGAAAATTGAAAAATGAAATACGAAGAAAGAATGAATAAAATCACCTAAAGTTTCGTAAAAGAAAAGAAGAAAAAAAAAAGAAAAGAAAAACGTTAAACAAGGAAAAAGAAAGATGTTAAAAGGAATGAATTTAAATGAATATAAAAAAAGAAAGAAAGAAAGAAAAGTAGCAAAAGGAAAGGAAAGGTAATCGATGGAAGTAAAAATGAAATGCAACGAAAAGTATCAGTGGAGGATAAAATGAATGAAATATTGAAAATGAAAAAGAGAAAGCAAAAAAGATAGAAAAATATTAGAAAAAAAACGAAGGAAACAATCTTAGAAAGAAAAAAGAAGAAGGAAAAGATTTAAAACGGGATCAACACAGAAAAAGAAACACTGAAGAGGTGGCTGTAAAGAAAGAAAGAAAGAAAGAAAGAAAGAAAGAAAGAAATGAATAAGAGAGAGAGAGAGAGAGAGAGAGAGAGAGAGAGAGAGAGAGTAAATAAAACTCCAATTGTCAATGCCTGTCAACTTAATTTGTATTATTTGAAATTTGTCCTTACGTCCAATTATTTTTTTAAAACTTCAGATCTAAAAAAAAAATGTTTACTGTTGAGTTTTGTAAACAAAATAATTCTGTCTCATTTATTAAATTAAACTTGAACAAAGTTGCTTGTTTGAAAAATAGCAATTCAGATCGATAAGAATATTTAACAAAATATCGATCTTCTCGAGGTGTGTGCCAAAAGGTAATAATGAACTAGTTTCAGCTGTACCTTTTTCCAGCGTTTACTTCTTGTAAACTTAGAAAATTTATATTTCATTCTCATAGTTTTAAATTTCCTCGCTTCATTGGAATTGTTTTAAATTGTTATGGAAAATTAAGAAAATATTTGAACATTTATATCTACCGAATAAACAGTTATTAATGCCAAAACAATCCAAGTTATTTATATATTTTCTTTTTATTTGCTATGCCCCTTGATTAGTTTTGAATTTGAGAGCAGACATTTTTTTTTAGTTAGTTAATCATAAAAATACATTTTGGAGGAGAAATACACAACCACATATATTTATATATATATTTAATGAAAAATATATAATAGATATAAAATGAAAATGTTAATAACTAAAATGACAGGGGGAGGTGTCCTCGTGGTGTAATGGTTAAAGCGCAGAACTGTGGAATCATAGTAAGCGAGTTCGAACTTCCGTCGTGCTGTTATGTTCACAAGGTATGACCCCCTCCCATCTACGAGTTAAATAGTACTACAACTGATCTTCTAAAAGGATGGATTTGGCATTAATTAACCCAAGAAGGTTGATAAGCCATTAAAAAACAAAACAAGCAAACAAGATGACAAATGCAACCACTGGAATACCACTAAACACTCTTTGAAGAGTAATTATTTGTTTGGCATTGTTATATATATATATATATATATATATAAGGTCACTGTAAAAAAATAAGTAAATGATAATGGTTAAAAAGTAATACATCCATCTCACTGGACTGTATTGAAAAAATAGATAGTCTAAACATAAATTCAGCTTCAACAAACGTCAATATGTCAACAGTAAAACACTGTTCCAACATATATGGCAAATAAAAGAAAAAAACTGGCAAACCTACCAGGGTAAAATGAGATATTGCGAAAAAACCCATGTTTAAAAATAAAAAAGGTTACTATAGTTGCAAATTTTGTCTGGATGGAAAATTTTGTATCCCAGAAAATGCTGAAAACAAAATGCTTAACAGAAATGAGTTGATATCCAAATGTAGATCTTTTAATAAATTTCTCATGTATAATTCACCATCAGATTAATTCCATATTTATTCACCTTTATTTGGACTGCCTTAGTAATATACATATATGTGTGTTTGTGGGTGTGAGTGTCGAATGTATTTCCATTTAACCATGTGACTATAAATCACATGTTTCAGTCACATGATAGTGCACAACACATGATAATATTTTAAGGTTATATATATATATATATATATATATATATATATATATATATATATATATATATATATATATATATAAAAGAAGTTTGCAGGTGATTCAACTGTTACCAACACATATATTCAGGATTGTTTAAAATGATCTGTGCAAAAATATATTTAAAACTATTTCTATAAATTGCTTTTAACACTAAATAACGTTAATCACACAGACTTTGATCATTTTTAAACGGCTTCTTTGTAATTAAATTGATGTTGTAGAAGTAAACAACCCGTATCTACCTTTAGACTTCGGTTTGAAACATTTAAATGTAAATTTATTTCGAAGTACATTCTTTTAATAAGAAAATTGATTGGAATTTTATGTTTTCTATGTCGTTTGTACTTTCCTTTAAAAAGTATTTTGCTTTAGTTGATTTTCTCATAAACCGGAGAGTTGATCGGGTATCCTGTTAGATATTACTTGTTCATGGAATCATTCCTAAACAATATTAGGTTACTTGTCAGTTGTAGCAGGAAAGCTTTAAAGGTAAACCATACAAAATGAGATGGGTAAATAAGTAAGTAAAGTTAGCGACCTTAGTCGAGGGTGACCTCTTCAATAGTTACTATACGGAGGTGTAGGGGAGGGCGTTAGTCTATTCCTAGAATTGCTCTACTTTACCCTTGATCCACACCTTATTGTGCTGAGTGCTAAACAAGGCCGCATCAAGTACCATTGTTTGAGTCGACCTGGGATTAAAGCCAGGTCTCCCGGACCATTGGCGAACACTGTACCCATTAGGACAATGGTCCGATACATCGAACGGAAGTAGAGGTTAATTACGTTTTCTATCAATACAAAAATAATAAATACGTCATTTATTTCTTTATGTGATCGGAAAAGCAGAAAAGAGAGATGTGTTGATGAAATCTGGGTTTTTCTTTTCGACTTAAGAGTTCAATGTGATTCATGAAATATAATGACGTGTTGGTTTATTCTTTATTGATCGCATCTCGAGAAGAAAACTTTTACACGACATCAGTATAGCTGAGGCCGTCAATGTGTAAAGGTTATTCCGCATGGTGCTTGGCGGCTCCCATCTCCTTTTCCATTCACGTAATCAAAAATCAATACTGTAATAAAAAGGAAAATCAGCTAATTGATTCATTTTTTAATTGTTCTTACATATTTGGAATGAACAATCAATAATTATGTTCGTAATTTTAAGAAGAGTCATTAACATATTAGACTTATAAAGTTATTTTTTCAAAATGATTTCAGTAAAAATGTTAAAATATTTGGTTTTCCTGGCTCTTCTGAAATGGATTTTCTTGTTGATCTATTTGAAAGATTTAATAAGATGTTTAAAAATATGATTTTGACCAATCTACGGAAATTAAGATTTACGTTAATTTTTTAAAAACAAAATATGAACAGATAGATATCTTGGCATATGAACAACTATTTGTTTATTGGGAGATAAATTTTTATCTGTTTATATAAGAAACCATCAAATGTCAAAGCATTCACATATGAGAAAAGATTTTGAAATTGATTCTTTGTTCGTTCATATTCAGTTGATACAAAATTTCTATCTTTTACTCAATTTTATGAAAATCTTTAAAAGAATTGGCATAAACTCTGCTCTTTATAACTCGCGACAGCAAACATTTTGATATCTTTTTTTTTTAGAAAAGTGATAATTTAACTTTATTGTTGGAAAAAATTGTGACTGAATATAAAACACATATTGAATTCTGTTCAATATAAGAAAATTCTGCATAAATGAAAAAATTGAGTCGAATGCTTTGCAAAGTTCAAAAGTTATTGAGATGAAGAACAAAAATATTCTGGAAGATCTCAGAATCGCTGAGGAAGGAAGTAATAAAAAAAAACAACGTGAATTTACAGACAAATGTGAATCACTCAACATGTTTAAATGGAAAAGAAAATTTAATTTGTAGTATTGAAGTTGATCGGAGATTTTGATCTTAGCTGACCCCAGCATACGACTGAAAAACAACTTTCCTTATTAATATGAGAACATTCTCCTTTTCACTTCAATTGAAACGCTTTAAGGTATTTTCTTTTTTTTTTGAATTGGCAGCATCACTTCTCTTGCACTTCGGGATGATTATTGAATTGTTTCTTTCTGGGTTTGATCACGGCAACTGAAACTGAAACTTTAAAAAAAAGTAAAAGCGTGAATTTATGGGACTGCTGTACAATTAATAAACATGAGTTGTGGGTGATTTTGTTAATATTTTCGTTTTGTGGATGAAATGAATTAGTATCGAGATATTAACAAAACAAGTAATTCTGCAGACTCCAAATGAATGGACTGAACTCTTTCACCCAGCATGGATGAAGACCAATTAAGAGCACCCACCCTGGTTGCAAGCAGCAGAGGTCAGGTGATCATGTCAGGGTAGATTGACACACACTGAGATTCCTTTCAAACAACATTTTCTGTAATGTCCAATCGTGAGAGCCAGTGCAAAGAATAACGCCCGTCAATGTTGTTTTTTTTTCTTTTTTCGTTCTCATTGCACTTGGTCACGCCAGGAAAATGTTAAAATGGACAGGAAAGATGGCGGCGGTAGGAGAAAGGAAACGATCATAGCAAAATGATCTTTTGAGGAATAGATGCCAAATCTGCATTTGTAAATGACAATCCAACTTGTAAAAAAAAAAAAATTACATAATATTTGAAATTTTGTCTGCACATTTCTCAAAGTTTTGTACTTGTTTCATTTCTTTCTGATCTTTGCTTATATTAAGTTCCATTTATCATTTAACAACAAAAAAATATTGAGTGGTTGAGTCGTACAAAATTAAAATTCGTGCTGTGTTGGATTATTATTAAAGATCTTTTAGTGAAATCATCTTCGATTACCGCAGCAAGTGTTTCTCACACACCCACTCTCACTCTCTCTCTCTCTCTTTCTCTCTACGCACACACATACAACCCATATATATATATATATATATATATATATATATATATATATGTGTGTGTGTGTGTGTGTGTGTGTGTGTGTGTGTGTGTGTGTTTACGTATGATATAAACGCCATAGCAGAAACTTTAATTTTTAAAATTTGAGAATATAAAATTTGAAATTGAGATAAAAACATAATTAGTTGACAAAGTTTTATAATAAAGTGAGGTTACCCAGACATTTAGACTTTAGTCTGTACGTCAGTGAGAATTCTCAATTATTTTGGATCAGCAGTTTTTTTGATCAGTGCTTTTTGGTGAAACGCATAATTATGCAAATGTGGGACTTTTCATTTTCACCAGATCAAGTGGTGGGCGACTATTTCTAATGTCAAGAATACATTTTGAGAACTTGGACGAAATCAAAAATAAATGCGACGGCATTGATTCACACCATGTCAAAGTAAAAGTTTTAAATGGGCTTGGACTGATAGATTACTTCACAAAACAAGTGAATTGTGTGTTTCATTCATTGTTGTTCTCTGTCTTGGAAAATATACAGTTCCAATTTCACAACTTTTTAAATCCATACATACATACATACATACATATATATATATATATATATATATATATATATATATATATATATATATATATATGCTTTAAAAATTTAAAGTCATGTTAAATCAGTCAATAGAAATGAATTGAAATAGGATTTCATCTACAAAAACTTTATTCCTAGAGATGACAAGATTGGCGCTTGTAGGATATAAAAGTGAATTTAAAATTGAAAAGCTAACATGTGCGACTGCTGGCGTGTGATGCTGAAAGTAATAAGAAGAAAATATTTGTCTATGACATTAAATATTAATTAATATTTTAAAACATCTATATGGCTCCGTCTCTTGTTATTGAGCACTGTAACAAAAAAATTGCAAGTTTTTAAATATTCTGATTATCTATCTATCTATCCACACACACATACACACACACACACACACACACACACACACACACACACACACACACACACACACACACACACACACACACACACATATTCATATACATGTATGTAAGTATGTATATATATATTGTTACGGATATTATGCGCATATAGATTTACCCACCCTTCAGAGTGACCAGGATGTGACACAGGGTCAATTTTTAAGCGAAGTTTAATAGATTTGAATTCAGAGTTTTCTTTCATCTGAACCGATTGGCATAGCAAAGGTTAAATAGCCCCGTCTGCCATATTATCTACCGAAAACTAGAGGGAGAATAATTGGATTCACACCTTTCCCAAAGGGTATTAGCACAATGTGATAATGCAAACAGCCTCGTCCAGGTTTTGAATACTGATCACCGTGTCCATTTCTTACAACGGTAATTATTATATTACAAACACCTCCTTGGTGTTATACGTGTGCGTCAATATATATATATATATATATATATATATATATATATATATATATATATATATATATATATATATATATAAAATTATAAATATATGATATTTATGATATAATAAAACATTTTATAAATATATATTTATTATATAATAGGTATTGGGTACTCTCCAAATTTCAACGCATTTGGTCAACCACAGACCCACAAAGTGAGATAGTGACAACCATCTACTGTAGTAATTATATATATATATATATATATATAGAGAGAGAGAGAGAGAGAGGGGGGACGGAGACAGACAGACAGCTAGATAGATAGATAGATAGATAGATAGAAATTTTAAATCAGAATAACAATGAGGCATTTTTTATCGAGCTGATAAGAGTGGCTGCGTCCTTGACATTTTCCCAAATTTACCTCCTATCACGATGATCGGTACTCAGCTATACAGGAAAAAGTGAACGTGAGTTTAGTGCACTCATAATTCCCCTCCCCCAAGAGTGAAATCAGCGTTTGAAATTAGGAGGAATATTTATTAAGAAAATTAGAAATGGATTTTTCATGTTAATAGACGACGCTCCCATTGAAAAACTGCAAGCTGTGAACCGTGAAAATTGTTGTCTGATTTTGAAATTTCCAAGGAATTTGTAAATGTTTGAGTCACTCAAAGTGGCAACGTCTTTTTGCAAAATTGCTTCTCACGTGTCGAATACCTCGAATAACAAGCAAACCATTTGTAGTGATATTGCTTTTCATTGGCTACCCAAAACTTCTAACATTCCGTCATGAATAAACTTAGCTTATTTAATAATTGTTTCTCACATGTCCCTTCTTATCAGTAAATTTTTCGAAAGGCACAAGATAATTTTGATTTCCATGCTTCCCTACTTTGTGTTTATCCCTTTTTGATCTTGATGATCAAAACCATTTTTAAAATCTCTTCGATATTAGACGATAGATAAGATAGAATAAAATGCGCTATGAGATCAGTGCACTATTCCTCTAAACGATTTACAGATTTAGAATAACGATCGGTGTATCAAAAGTGAAGGGTGATTATTTTTAGGGGTGGAGAAGTCTCATTGAATAATGTCTAAATTAATAAATTTATTATAGAAAAAATTCGGTTTCTTTTTGGACTCATATATACATTCAGATCTGAAAAGAAACAAAAGTTTTAAAAAATATTAATTGTTTATGATAAGTAAAATATACACTTACTATTTTGTATTGTCTGATGTTGTTCAAATAAATATGCTTCCTCTTTATTTGTATTTTCAAGAATCTACTTGTTCGTTCTATAAAAGAATTGTTCAAGAAATAAGAAAAAAACATAAGTCTTAAAATCATTTTCAAGTGGCTTTGGTTTTCGTTTTGCTTCCAGATTTCATTGATGAGAATTTAAATTTGTCGTTTGAACCCCTTGAAAACTTTTCTCAGACATATTTCTTGATGTCGACTTCATTACAAAAGCCATAGAAAATGGCGGGAAGAAAATCTACACCAGATTCAGTGTATCAAAACTTAGAAAAGAAAGAAAAAAGAAATTTATTAATTATCTACTAGAAAGATATGTCAATGAGGTATTGTTGATTTATAAAAAGAAAAAAATGTTTTGGTCACAGATTTCATGACAGTTGTTTTCAAGAATGATTCACTAATGTTTCTGTATAAAGTTTTGCGTTTTATCAAAGACAAAAAACGACCGGGATATTTTTATATTAAAATTTAGATTTAGATTCTTTACAAGTAGAAAATTTACTTGGCGTTCATTTATGTTTTTGTTATTCAACTTTAGCTGGTTGGTTGTTTTATCTTACGGCATGTTAACCCTTTTCCAGTCATTTAATGCCGAATTTAATCATTTTGATAAAAGTTTCAAAGAATTCAGTTTAGTATAATTTTTTGTTTAACACAGTTAAATTTCAAAACAATTCTATTTCAAACAGTTCAATTTAGCGTAATTATGCAGTTTAGTTCTGTTTGACTGGTGAGGTCTTACCCTTCTGCAAGTGATACAATCATTGTATTTTACTGCCCCAGCCGATTGGACAACGTTATTCAACTATTGGAGAACATATTAAGTTCGTATTTCATATAAGCGTATATGAATATGTTGCTTATTCGCTTACATCTAAAAATCATAAAACTCAATTGATAAAAAGACCCTAATTTTCAGATTAATAAATGAGGCATGTTGACAAATGCAATGTAAAGTTATCTTTTAAAATGAAGTTAAGACTAAAAACACATCAGCATCATCATCAGCATCATCAAGTTGTGCTTATTGCATAGATTTCCTTGACTCTCTCTTCATCATCGTCCCTATCATCTACCGCTCATGGTAGATCCTCTGGACAGCATCTAGTGTCCTCACTGCTGGTTGGTCAATACTGTTGTGTCCAGGTGATGCAGCCATAAAACAATGCTGACACGGATCCAGCTTGCAAGAAATCCCGTTTTAATTTAGCAGTGTGCTTAGATTTCTACATAGTCGATAGCAGTCCATGCTTTTCCTATTCGTATGTTGTCAACACTTTCAGAAGATGAGATATTGCTACCGATGTATGTGAAATGGTCAACTAATTTCGGATGATTGTCCTTTAATTTAGAGATAGCACTATATTAATTAAAACAATGAATTCTGTTTTATCTGAGTTAACGTAGAGACCAATGTCTCTTGCTGCCTGTTCCAGGCTATGAAGCAGATATTCAGCTTGAGTCTTGCGAGAAGCGGTTGATCATTTGCGTAGTCTGGATTCGTGATAATTTCTACGGGATATCCTCGGCTTTTTGGCTTTTTTGTGGAAAACTATTTTCTTTTATTAGATCTGTTGAGGTTCGTAAAACGTAGACGAGGAAAGAAAGTTTGTCCATATATTTCCTTTCAATAATACCGAAGAAATCAGTACCACAATTGAGGGAATGAACCATTGCTTTTCTATTCTCAACAGATTCCTCTCTATGGCTGTAACCGTTTCTTTATGTATTTTTGCTTAATCTTGCCTCTGTTTATAGAACGAAATACTTTGGAGAAATCTACGAGCCATAGTGTTATACCGAAACTTTTTGCACATACTCCTTCGATGGAATTAGGGATCGATTTCTCGATAAACCATTTTGATTTTTCGAAATTTTTTCCCAAATTCATGTCAGATGTGATTGACAAGCAGGGCATCATAAACACGTAGATATAGTAGTTATATGTGAGCCTCGAAGTTCTTAGGGATCCCGAAGTCGCTTTTCTTGAGAAAGAGGTGGATGCAGCCTTACGTCTATTTCTCTGTTGTGCTTTGTTTATACACAGAATAATCGAAGAAATATGACATCGTCAAATGTTCTGGTCATCCATACTTCTGGCAGTATTTCGTCGAGGCTAGCAGCTTTTATGTTTTTATTCTTGTCTTCAGAACTGTATCAAATTCTTCCTCTGTAAACTGTCCCATTTTTATGTCTAGTTGGCTATTAATAATTTCTTCAGTATGATTATCAGTGATTTCAGCACGTTTTACTAGCAGATTCTTGAAATGTTCTTTCCATTCGTAAAGTCTTTCTTCTTGGTTGGTAGCTTTTAGTTTTGCTCTCGATGTGGGTTTTTTCTGCTTACTTCATTTACGATCTGCCATGCTAATTTTGATTTTTCATCTTCCTCAGGAATATATATTTTATTTATTTGACTTCGGATATATTCTAGCGGTTCTTTTTTAGTATAATTGAATTAGTTCTCTCTGGGCTTTCTTCGGTTTCTGCACATTGGCGTTTGTTGGGTCTCTTTTATTTAATAAAAATTCTTTTTTCATTTTATCTCGTTTTCCCCAACTGCTTTTGACTCCCATAGAACTCTACATTTGGCTCTTGGATTGGTTAGTATGTGCTCAGCTGTGCTTCTATATGGGCAGTAATAAAATGTTCATATTTGTCATTAGGGTTATGGTGTTTTTCAGATGTCTCTTGAAGAGTATCAAACTTGTTTCTTACACTTACCCTAAAATAATTCATATATCCTTATTGGAAAGTAAGGACCAGTCATATTGATGAGATTTACCTATTTGTTTTTTATTTCTTCGAATCAAACGAATCTTTGCTTAAACGATTCTGTGACCGCAAGATACTCCTTCAAAACAGGAGTATGCCTCAAAGTTCAAATCGCAATTTGTCCATTTTTTATTTATAAAGGAGAACTTACGTCTCAGTCGATGATCAGAAAATTGTGTTTGGGAATTCATCAGTCAAGGGAAGATAGTTCATTTTAGAAGGTGGTGATGTATGTTTCATTACTATCATGGGTGAGACTTTAGCAGGAGACGATGGTTGTGCAAAGGTTGCCATTAAATGTAGAATAAATCATTCTTGGTTGTTTTTTCTACGCTGTTTAGTGATTTCAGAACACGGGGACTAAGAGGTTTGAGAGGATTGAGGAACATTTTTATACCTCCAATGGCGGCATTGACGACATTTTTCCATGCAGATGTCGATAGAAATGACTATCCATTCATGGCATTTTATTTTTTAATTCGCAATGGTATTAGCAATGTTCCTTCACACATCGCATATGATTGTATTCTTATCGACTGCAGATGCTGTTTGCTTGGGTTGCTAGTTTACTGTATTTAATATTCTAATGTTCAAATTTGCAATGTTGAAAGTAATCTTTCCTCTAAGTTTGGTTTCGGCCTGTTGCATGACTTTTAGAACTCTGGGGCCAAATCTCCTGCCTACGTGAAGGGCAATGCAGTTTAAACGTTTCGTTTGAATTCAATTCATGATTATCTTTGGCTTGCTAATTTTTCTCATCAATCCTTATAGATGAGAAGGAGTAGTTTTCTGACGGAACTATCTGATCATAATCGTTGATCTATGAGGTTCCTCTATCGAATATCAAGTGAAACGCACCGTTGAACTTCTTTTGGCGGTGCCCGTAGTGCAATGGTTATCGTCGTAGGAAATGAACACGGCGACACGAGTTCAAATCCTCGACGAAACTGATTGCATTTCACATAAAACTAATACCCGCCGGTAAGGTATGAATCCAATTATTCTCCCTCCAGCTATGGGTAAATAGTAGGGCAGACTGTGTTCTTCATCCTTGGTTAGGCAACTAGTCTAGGAGAAGGAAAAATCTGAATTCAAACCTGTTAAACTCCGCTTAAAAATTGACCTAGTGCCATATCCTGCCCGAGAGGAGGGGTTGGTAAATATGGTTGAACTTCTTTTGGATTTATTCACGTTGCTTCACACCCACCATGCTGTATCCCATGGTTTCCGATCCTATACGTTGAATCGTTTGACACTTTTCTTCCCCAACATTTGTTATCCAATGTGTATCCGAGGCAAGATGTTTAAATGATTATGGAAGACGCAATTTTAATTGACACAGAGTTTGACCCCACTCTGTTGAATCACTTTTACGGTGTCTGTTCTACGTTTCTAGGATTTTGATAGTATGAGTTTTCCATCTCTAAAAAAAGTAATTTTTCTAAGTTTTAATTTAATTTAAGTCCAGAATGACGTTCCATTAAAAGTAGCAAATAGTTAAGATTTTACTCCTCACCTTCCAATAACCCTTTTTGAAATGGCCAGTTAGAATTTTAACAGCTTTAATTACTCTACTCTCCTTACTCTACCCTCATATAACAACTAAATTACTTGAAATACGTTGTATTTAATAAAAAAACTCATACTGTTATCTAAAAGAAAAACACAAGTGTTTGGGTTTGGCAATATTATTTACTTAACTTTTACAATGTCTATTTGATTGTACGTGTGAGAATTCTTTTAACCATTTCACCTAATAACTTACTTGAATAAACTCACTGAAGTTTCCCTCTTCAATATTTAGAGTGATCACTCTTGTACTGGAATTATTGTTTTCACCTATTTATATTCTATTGATAATTACTAAACTTCGTACTACAAAATGTTAACTGTTGAAGATTGGAGTAGAAAGACTGTATTAAGCCAGTTTTCATTATGATATAATCCTAGCTGTTTTCTTGTGCTTACTTAGACTTGAATATCCTTGTAAAAAAGATAAACTATTCCACTTTCAAGCAGGTTTTGAGTTGATACCTATATACTAATCTATTCATCAATTAATCATGTTAAGCTGATCCTTTTTCCGTTTAGTCAAGGTGAAACCCTAGTGACGTAATGGCTAACGTAGTAAGCGAAATCAAACTCCAAGGCCCCTATTACGTTCACTTTCCGACGAATTCTCTAAGGAAAAGTATGACCCTATTTTATTCTCCCACTACGGTTCTTCTACAAGGATGGCTTTGGCTTTAAATAATATGTGGAGACTGAAATGCCATTAAATATCCAAACTCTTCAGTCTCTTTATTTATTGTATGATGAGACATATCAATCAATTTTCCAGCCTTCGATTTGGTTTTTATTAAATTTTGTTTAGTTTGGCTCAATCGGACCAAATCGGAGGCTGATCAATGATTGTCAAGGAGATTGAACTAAATTGTTTGGGTGGAGAGGAACTGAAGACTGTAAAATCAGCATTTGAATTCCTAGTATTCTTTTCTTTATTTCCTCCTCCACCATCATCATCATAATCATCGAGGTGTCTAGACCACACGAATTTCTTTGACTCTCTCTCCCTCTCCCTCTCTCTCTCTCCCTATCTGACTCTCCATCCCTACAGTCTTTGCAAGTATTCTAGACGCCATTCAGTATCCGGAAGGAGCTGATGAAAGTTTTTACAGGTCAGCCAACCCTAGTGGGTCTCATACAAGTCTATAAGAGAACGTCACTTATGAGTTAATCCTTACTTCTCCAACTGTTACTAGCATGTCATGCTTGTCTAAAGTGGTTTATGAGATAGGAGTTAAGTGGCCTAAAGCAACTGTTTTGTGGAGTGCTACTCTCAGGATTTATTTTAAACAGCACCCAATATCCCCCATCATAATTATGTGTGTGTGTGTGTGTGTGTGGATGTGTGGATGTGTGTGTGAGTTCATCCTTATTCTCATAAAGATAATTACATTCTTCATAAAAATAAGTTTTGTTACATATCGACAGGATTTTATTAATCACCTGATATATATATATATATATATATATATATATATATATATATATATATATATATATAATCAAGCCGTGTTGACAGCACAGATTTTCCTGACTCAATCATTCTCCATCTGTTTCCGCCGTCCATTTGCCCTCGGTAGGCCCTCGAAACTACATCGTGTCCTCGGAGATTTTATATAAGTTCTTGCTGATCGGCCAATACTGACACGTCCATAGATGAACATCGCTTATCCTTGTTTCTCCAGCATTGTGTCACAAGTCTCACTTGGATGGTTTGTAAGACGGTCGGTAAGTGGCCGCAAAAGTGCCGTTTTATGTGGTGTTGCTTCCAGGATTTGTTCAAAGCCTTCTTGTGCAGTTGCCATTTAGATTTTTCTCCATATGCTTTGTTTACGTTTATCTAGTGTAACCATACAGTAGTACTGACACAGCCACAATTTCGAAGAAATATCGTTTTATTTTATCGGATAGATCGGACATTCATATGATCGATAACCTGTTGATAACTGTCCATCTCTTTACTAGGCATATGTTGACATCACTTTCAGTAGATGAGATGCTGCTGCCGAGGTATGTGAACTGGTTTACTAATTCTAGAGGTTTGCCACTTAAAATGAAGATGGCTCCTCCTTCTTGTTTAAAACACAAGAACTGTTTTATTTGCGTTCACATGGATGCCAATGCTTCCTGCTGCTTTCTCCAGGCTATGCAGTAGGGATTAGACTCGGGTAGGTGTATTTGTGAGAAGTGCTACATCATCTGCGTTGTCTTTGGATAATATTCTACTGAAACTATTACAATTTTCTGTAGAATAATATCTGCTTCTTGTTTTGTATTTTGTTTTTTTGTTTTTTTGTGTTAAGCCGTTTTTAATAGATCTTATGAATTTGAAGTACATAGTTGTTATGGTACCTACCTACAAGGTAATGGACTATTCCTCCTCAATATATACCGACTCAACTTGACACTCGGAGAGATCACATCTAAACAGAGTGGAACGTATGTACTACTCTCTGGGAGGCGCTGGGCTGGGACACATTTCGGTCGGCCGCGTTTTATCGGTGCACGGATCTGGTCGGGTGTGTCCTGGTTTCCTTTTCTTCTCTTTAGACATGACGCTTTTTTATAATCTTCAACAACAACAGCAGCAACAACAGTAAACAACTTCCACCAGAAATTCACCATCTTTCCTCCTCGTTGCCTAATGAAACTATGGAGAAAAAAAACATTAACTCACACCCAAATCTGTTCTCAAGCTTCAAAGACCTGGAAGCCACCCCTAAGGAGCCGGAACGACCGGTAGCAATAACACCAACGCCAAGAGAATGGCCAGTGCTACCGGGTTCCCAGCTGGTTCTATCCAGCTTAGACTCCAAAAACAACAACAGACCAGCAGAATGGCCAGTCTCCTAGACCATAAAAGGAAAAGCGACAGAAGAGCATGAAAGGGATAGGGTAGGCAATAAGCGCCATGCTTTCAAGGCAATACCATCTTGCCTATACCGGACTTGGTGCCGGCTGTGGAACCTAAAACCCTGTCCCTTATAGTCACCGATCTAAGAACAAATAGATTGGCCAGTTTAAAAAAGGAATCCTTCAGGGAGCAATTGAGAACTGCTGGCATCCCATGCCGGTATCTTTCCCGGCGAAGCTACGCCACCTGGAAAGTCCTGCTACCCTCGGAGGACCTGACATTAAAACTGGCCGGGAACAACATAACGAAGTACTTCCAGCTCCAAACCGAATACAGGAAAAAACAGACGATAAGGGTGACCGTTTAAAACGTCCCAATTTAGTTAAATGGGGACGCCCTCACTGCCTATCTTAGTAAATACGTTAGCGTGGAGGCGATAACATCATTGAAATTATCTGACGGGACGACACACAGTGACTATATCTTTACCGTCTGCCTGGATAGTGTGACCTTCCTGGCCATTCCCCGCATCAGTTCCTGTAAACAACATCAACAAGAGCCATCAAAACCACTAACACCAGCATCACAACCAGCACCAGAACAACCAACAGCATCACAACCAAAATCAGAATAACCACCAACATCACAACCAGCATCAGAACAACCAACAGCATCAAAAATAGGGACCAGAACAACTAACGACAACACAACCAGCATCATAACAACCAATAGCATCACAACCAGCACCATAACAAACACTAATATCAAAACCAGCACACGAACAACCACCAACATCATAACCAGTACCAGAACAACCAACAGCATCACAGCCAACATCAGCAAAACCAACAGCATCAGAACCAGCACAGGATCAATCGTTAATATCACAACCAGCCCCAGAACAAACACCACCATCACAACCAGCATCGGAACAACCACCAGCATCACAACTAGCATCGGAACAACCACCAACATCACAACCCGCACCGGTACAAACACCAGCATCACAACCAGCATCAGAACAGCCAACGGCACCACAACCAGCACAAGAACAACCAACAGCATCAAAACCAGCACCAGAACAGCCACCAGAATCACATGCAACACCAGAAAAACCAACACTAGAACAACCATCACCATAAGAAACAGCAGCAACACAATCAGCACCTGAATAACCACCAGCATGACAACCAGCGCATGATCAACCACCAGCATCAGAACTAGCACCAGAATAAACACTAGCATCACAATCAGCACTGGCACGCCAACCAGCATCGCAACCAGCACAAGAACAACCACCAACATCATAACCAGCACCGGCACAACCACAAACATCACAACCAGCACAAGGAAAACCGAAACCTTCACAACCAACATCAGAACAACCACCAGAATCTCAACTAGCACCAGAACAACCAATAGCATAACAACCAGCACCAGAACAACCACCAGTATCACAACCAGCACCAGAAAAACCACAAGCATCACAAACAGCGCCAGAACAAACACTAGCATCACAACCAGCACCGGCACAACCACCAGTCTCCCAACCAGCACCAGGAAAACCACAAGCATCACAATTAGCATCAGAACAATCACCAGCATCACAACAAGCACCAGAACCACCAACAACACAACCAGCGCCAGAACAACCATCAGCATCACAACCAGCGCCAGAACAATCGCCACCTTCACAATCAGCACTATAACAACCAACAGCACCACAACCAGCAGCAGAACAACCAGCAGCATAACCTCAACCGCAGCTATGGAACCTGAGGTCCATCCAGGCAACCAAGAAAAAGATGGACCCTGGTTACCAGAAAAAAGAAGACAAGCTCTCCAGTCACATCTCAAGCTACAAAACCAGCAGAAGAATCAACAGCAGTGACAACAGCAGAAACTACAGCAGCCCCGAAACAACAACTGACTCCACAACTACTCAACCTTCATCATCCCGCAAAAAAACCAAAAGAAAGGGAAGGAATACCATCAATGGGTAAAACAGCTTCAGGAGATGGAAATCTTTGTGAACTTAAAAAGAAGAGAGAGTGGAGGAACACGAGGAAAAAATTGTGTACCGAGCCCAACCCCCCGACAGAAAAACCAGAAAAACAATGAGTAAAACAAAAGAAAAAACCCAGAAAAAAACTAGCAAAGACCCCTTCTTCTCAACGGCGAGCAAACCCCAAAACTCTCCCCGGAAAAAGAAAAAGAAAACCACCCAAAACAACTTCAACCCCCCCAAAGTCACAGGAAATCCCCTTTTCCCTAACTCTCCACCCCCTCTCTCTCACACACCTCCCGGGCTGTTCTCCCGTTCAATATCTGAAAACAGAGTGTCATCAGATCCACCCAAAGACCCTGAAGCACACTACAGATCACATTCCTCTTCGTCCATCCAAAACTCAGAGGAGTTATTTGGAGTGGCTTTATGCTTTGCAGAAACTGAAGAACTTTTTTAAGGACGTCCAACTCCGCAGAGCACTTAAGCTGCTCCTGAATTTCATGAAAATCAAAGATAAAAACATTTCCAATCCATATTTGTTCAGGGGGCCACCCATAGTGACTACCTTTGTTCGTTCGGCTGGAAGCTGTACTAAGGCTTGTGGCGTTTCCTTGAGAAAGCCAGTCGAGCGGACATAAGGCTGGCGGAGTTAGAGCACCCTCCCTCAAGAAAATCATGTCTTTTTGCTCAGTGTGGGTTCCCATTTATGTGCACCCGTCCTTTTAGAGGTCGTTAAAGCTGAGGTACCCCTGGACGTCGTAGGCTTGTCCAGAGACGTCCGAGTTACAAGTGAAATCGGCATTGGATCCCTGAGGCATGCCGTCGGCGTCTTCATCCCCGAGGATTTCCGCGCCGTAATCGACAGGGAGTAAGGTAAGTGGGTTTGATGGCTCTAAACTTTATCCCTTTAAATTCGAGGGCAGTGAAGATCTAAGTAAGTGTGCGCGCTTGCTTGTTGAACTCTCGAACTTCAGAGTGAATGTTACTGCAGTGCAAGAAACTCACTCCACTTGCGCTATGGACTGTCGGGTACTGGAGAACGACTATTTTGTCCTTTCAGCATACGGAAGCCGTAACTGCATTGGGGTCTCTTTGTTAATTGGACGCAGCCTTAATGCTGATGTAAATCTTTTTCTTGTAGATGACGGGTGTCGGTTATTTATGGTCGATGTTGCTGTTAAAAGACGGTACCGAAGCCGCACTGATCAATCTAGATCAGTCTAAGACCTTCGATAGGGTTGACAATCAGTTCTTGGGGGACAGTTTTGGAGACTGCTCGATTCCAACCGGAGTTCCGCAAATGGATTAGCAAGATATATCACAACCTACAGGCGATGGTGCAGGTGAACAGGAAGCGCTCGTAGGCGTTCGCGATCAAGCGGTCAGTCCGGCAAGGTTTCCACACAGTCTCCTCTTCTGTATGTCCTTGCTTTGGAGCTCGTTAACTGGAGGCAAGTATGGTACTGCATGGCATTCCTTTTGCTTGTCCCCTTTCGGCAAAGGTATCCACATACGCCAATGTTATGACTGTCTTTCGGTCCCGACTTTTGGATATAAAAGCTGTGAAGAAAGCGGTTACGAGGTACGAGCAGATAGCAGAGGCCAAGATCAACTTTGATAATAGCAGAGGTTTGCGGCTAGTTGACTGGAGGGTGGTGTTCCCCTGCCAGGGCCTTTTCACTGGAGTGATGGACACATCTGAATCGTCGGAGTGTGGTTCAGGTCCAGGCTTCAACTGGAGTGAAATTGGTCGGAAGTACAGGTTAAGTCGATGCCCATGTGAGTACCTGGCTTCGAAGGCGCTTGTCCTTAAAGAACAGTGTGGAGGCGTGCGCTGTGTACATATTCCCATTGATCCTTTACCGATTCTCTGTACTTTCTCTGCCTATGAACCATCGACTGGCGCTTCAACGATCTATCTCCAAATTTCTTTGGGGAAGCCGAAGGCAGATGGCCCGTAGTCAACATCCGAGGAACGGGGGTTTAGGTATGCCTGATCTGGAGAATCACTGGTTCGTTGAAAGACTGGCTTATTTGGGCCGATCCTTGTCGACATGCAGTGCGGAGGCGAAAGGAAAGAAATACTTTTCCTCGCCTTAAGTCAGACCCCAAGGCTGAAGGCTGAGGAACGAAGCACTGTTTGCCCAAGAATGCAGTAGGGCCATTTGTAACCTTCCTGGGTCCAGTGATCTTTCTCAGTCTCGAAAAGAGCTGTATCGGGAACTAGTGGTGGCCTCCGCTTCGGATCCTCTCATGCTTCGGCTCGGCTAGTCGATGAAGGAAGTTCGCTCGCATAGGAATTGGGCGTCACGTTTGGGCTTCTTGAACAATTCTGAAAACTCGCGAGGAACGCATTGCCTCTTTTCGGCCTCAATTACAAAGTGGGTCTGGCAGACATGCCCGATTGTCCTCGCTGCGGCAGGGGCTTAGAAAAAACGGCTGAACATGCCTTCTACTACTGCGAGCGAGTTCGTCCGTTTTTGGATCGGAGAGTAGACGGACCGCATCGAACCCATGCAGCTCGTGCTACTCGACGTTGGTTACAGGGACAACATTTTACCTCAGTTTCAAGGTGAGAGGCATGTGGTGTTTCTCGCGATCCTAGCTGTAGCAAGAATGGCGAATGGGACAACGCGAAAAAAAAAGGGGGATTGTATGACGATGTAAATTTCTCTCATCGCGATCTGATTTTATTCTTTGGGCATCAGCTAAGGGTCAAAATCAGATGCGATAGAAAACGCTTGGATAGCACAACATTCGACTGAAGGTGGGTACATGCAGCGAGTCTGGTTGTACGAAAGGGGGCAACGCTGGAGTCATCTTTCCCTCCTCTTCTTGTGCATGGCGACTACGGAGCGGGTCCTTCAGGACCCCACCCCGGGTAAGTAGTTTGTTTGCTCCCTTTTTTCCTAGTTAGGAGTATGTTGTGAGTCATTGTCCCCATCATCTAGTTGTTAGTTGTTAAGGTCTTCTCCGCCCCTATTCTTTACTGTCCTTAAACCATCGATCCAGCCCAATTTTTCTGAAGATCTTGGAATTCATATCTATATTCTCCTCCCTGTGGCCTGCATAAACCTCCTACGCCACGCCCAACTCTGCGCTTATTTTGCCCCTTTAGCTTATTTTCTCTTCGCCACTAGGGAAGGTCCGGCTTGTTTTTGGTCCCTTCGGCCTTCATTTTATAAATAGGGGAATTGGAGGGAAACCAAACAGGTGTTTATTTTGTTCTATTTTTACTTTTTCTTTCGGTTTTTTTCTTCCATTCCCATCATTTTCATAAAATGTACATAAACCATTCATTGTAAGTAAGATGCATTTTTCATCCGGTTTTTTTTAAGTAGGACTCTTCTCATAGAGTAAATGCGGTATTTCGGTGGTTGTAGCGCGCTTGAAGAATGAATGACTACTTGTATTGTTGAATGGATCAGCGAATGTGGCTAGCTATGGCTCCTTAGTTCTCATAGACCAGCTCTCCTTCTTTCCCCCCATAAAACTTGGGGCCTTGTGCTCCCCAAAATAGTATACACGACACTTTTGGAAGTAAAACCTCCAAGTTGCCTGACAGTACAGAAGGACATTCCTAACTGTTGTATAACATCTGTATTCTGTATATTTGTTCTGTTATTGCAATATATTTGTTTCCACCTACTTCTTTTGGCTGCGTGTCTTCACTTTGACCCCTAAACACCACAACAACTTGGTGACGAGTATGTGCCAGGTCCATCGGGATTAAAAAGAAATTCTACTATAACTTGATGACCAAGTATTTGTGAGGACAACCGAATTTAAAAGGAATTATCCTAACTACAGTATCAAACCAAGTTTTTCCTGAGAAATTAACACGAAAAGCCAGCAAGTCATATGCAAATAATTGGCAAACAAGGATCCAACAATCAGAGAATAAAAGCATCAGCGAATGAAAATCCACCAATTTTTGTTTCACAACAAAAAGAGAAAAAATTGGTACAGACTCGTTAATACCGCTGGTAACCTGAACTTCTTAAAAAACCTGAAGAACTTGGAAAAAGATCTACACGTGGTACTTGCTAATTAAACAGTGGATATACGAGAAATTATTTTTCCTTCATACACTTTGAAAAAGCATCTAGGGAAACCAAAAAAGTAAAACCGAAGAAAATGAAAAGGAAAAAAATGTTACCACCGTACACTGATCTAGAACAGGAGACTCCATTCTAAACCTTATATTTCTTTAAGGATAATAGAGTTGTGTTTGGTTAAATTGCCTCAAAAGAAAAGCACTCAGGTTTTTCCTCGGGTAATGAAAAAAGAAAAGTTTTTTCTTCTTTCACGTTTTTTATTGCATTCTTTTACTTTTGAAAAAAAAAAAGACTCTTCAATTAAAATCGTTCGTACTGACGAATACGAACAACCTATTTGACACTGATTGGATGACACAATTCCAACTTTTGGGACTTTCCGGTAAATTCTTACTGTCAAACAATTGAAAATTGAAATCTTGATTACCGAAGCTGAGAAAGTACAAAAAGTGCTAAAGGTAGCCTATCCTGAAATTTTTTCTGGTGGTTTAGGGAAGTGTACTAAAATGATGGCAACATTTGAACTTCAAGACAATGTCCAGCTAGTGTTCAAAAAGAAGCGAAATGTGTCCTTTGCCTCGTTGGAACAAATTAACGAGGAACTTGATAGACTCGTAAAAACTGGAGTTCTTTTAAAGTTAAAGAATAGCGAGTGGGTTGCACCGACGGTCTATGTGAAAAAAAATCCAGAGATACGCGTTTGCGCTGATTTTTCTACTGGATTAAACGCTGTTCTGAAAGATTTTAATTATCCTCTCCCTTGCCCTGAGGACATTCGCGAAGCTAAATGGTGGAAAATTTTTCTCGAAAATTGACCTTAGCGAAGCTTATTTGCAAATTCCGGTTGAAGAGGTGTGTTCGAAGCTATTTGGCATAAATACGTAGTGGATTATATAAATTCGAGCGTTTACCGGCAGGTGATGGACACTCTGCTGAGTGGCCTTGACTTCGTGGTTGCTTATTTAGATGACATTCTGATGAAAAGCAAAAGCATAATCTAACACAAGGAACACATTCACTAAGATTCAAGATTATGGTTTTAAACTTAAAGAGACCAAATACCTGGGTCATATTATAGATAGGGATGGTATAAGATCAGATCCTGAACGAGCTGCTGCAATTAAAGACATGCCGGCACCCGATAATATCGCTCCATTGCATAGTTTCCTGGGACTAGCTAATTATTATCAGATATTCATATCGAATATGCATGATTTGCGTGCCCCCAGCTCTATGAATTGTTAAAAAAGGCAAGCCCTGGATTTGGACAGCAGAATGTCAGGAGGCATTTGAAAAAATAAAGACCTATTTCTTACCCATTATAATCCATATTTGGATATTATTGTCGCCAGCGACGCTAATTCGTGTGGTGTAGGGGCATGCATTCAGCACAAAATGACTGATGGGACAACTAAACCGATAGCTCATGCGTTGAGAGCTTTGCTTCCTGCGGAGAAAAATTATTCGCAAATTGAAAAAGAGGCTTTGGGGATTATATTTGCAGTCTCAAAGTTTCACTGTTTTATTCATGTTCGACACTTTACGCTACAGACTATTAATCACCATTTTTGGCTCAAAGAAAGGTCTGCACACTCACACAGCCAACAGACTGCAGAGAGGGAGTACAATCCTGCTTAATTATAATTTCAAAATGGTGTACCTACCATCAAATAAATTCGACTATGCGAACATCTGTCAAGGTTAATTCCGAAATATAAAGAACCACTGGAAGACACTGTTATTGCCTCTCTTCAATCTGAGGGCGAATTAAAAATTACCCTTTGCAATTCAGTTAAGGAACTCCCAGTGACACTTGATCAAATTAAGCAGGAAGCTCTCTGCGATGAGTATATCAACCGGATAACGACAAAAATTTTGGAAAAGAAGCAGCATACTACAGAAATTTTCTCTACTAGTGATGATGTGTTACTTTCAGAGAACGCATCGTGATTCCTTCCACATTGCAGAAACGTATTTGGAAAGAATTTTATGCTGGCCATCCAGGGAGTAATAGGATTAAAAGTCTGATGCGTAGCTTTGTCTATTGACCAAACATGGACAAAGATATTGAAAACGCGGTCAAACTATGCAAAGAATGTGCCCCGGCTGCTAAGGCACCTCCTATTAAATTCAACCCCTGGCCAAAGACAGACTTTCCATGGGCAATACCGCCCCGTTCCATCCGCGGTCTAACGGACAGGCTGAACGATTTCTGGATACATTGAAGAGACCGTTGGGGCTACACCAACTGAAAAAGCCCTTTAACAATTCCTTCAGGTATATAGGATTACTCCGAGTGATAAAACACTAGTTTCACAATCGCCAGCCGAGGTGATGTTTGCATGTAGGATATGGTCTGAGTACGACGAATTACTACCTAAACAGACGAAACCTCGAAGAACAAACATCGTACCAACAAAAGGCTATAATCCTGGAGAAAAAGTCTTTTTCAAAATTTTTAAAGACAATAAATATTTTTGGGAAGCGGGTACAATCAAGAGAAGAGTTAGGAATATGATGTATATTGTAAAGGGTCCTCAATTCACACATAAAAGACATCTTAACCAACTTAGGAGACGCACATCGAATGAGGCGGATAGCGGTCCTTCAGAGGAAACGACACTTTTATTATTCCAATCCCTCTAGCGGCTCCTGAAATACGCCATTCTAAGAGGAAAAGGAAATCAACGGATTTGATTATAGTCAACCCGAAACGTAGAAGATATTTTAAAAAATAATACAAAATGTAAATAGATAAAAACAAATAGGTCTTAAAAAGCCTTTCTATGTTAAACTTGGTAAAACAAGTCAGTCAAGTTTTTATCTACCAAGTTGTAAAAAAGGAATTCTTGTGTTTCTGTTAGTTAACAAGCAAGTAAAGCGGAGGAAAACTTCTAAGAAATTTTATAAACTTTTTATAAAAAATATTCCTCAGGATAAATAAACTTTTTACAACTACAGTAACAGCATAAGAAATGGAGCTATGAAAAAAATGTCAGCTGTGAAGTTGAGTTTTAAGAGAGGGGTGTTATGGCACCTACCTACATGGTAATGGACTATTACTCCTCAATATATACCGACTCTACTTGAAACTCGATGAGATAACCTCCAACTGCCTGACAGTAACGGAAGGACATTCCTAACTGTTGTATAACATCTGTATTCTGTATATTTGTTCTGTTATTGTAATATATTCATTTCCACCAACTTCTCTTGTCTGCGTGTCTTCATTTTGACCCCTAAACACCACAACAATTGTCAAGGAAGATTATAAACATATATTGCGCTTCTGTATTTCTTTTTCCGGTGACAATGTCGAAGATGTCGGTGTTGCCACCTGGTGAGTGAACCTCCATTTTCGTATTTTTGTAAAACATCATTATAGCGGTAACGGTTTCTTTTGGAAGACCATATGCAAGCAGTATTTGATCCATCTTCTCTCTGTGTATACAATCAACTGCTTTGGGAAAATCTACGAACAATAGTGTTTCCTCGATATTTTTTGCACGTACTCCTTCGATGATTCGACGAATAGTCAGAATCTGTGAAGTTATGGGTCGATTTTTCTGTTAACCATTCTGAATTTCTCGATTTCAGTTTGGATACGACTGAGATGCAGAGCATTACAAGCCTTAACTGCTATACAATTAAGTGTTATACTTCTATAGTTCTTATGGATTCCAAGGTCACTTCTCCTGACGAGGGTTAGGATGTGGCATTACGCCCATTTCTCTATTGTGTTTTCCTTATAAACAGAGTCGCAAAATCGAAGAAGTATGTCATCTAATTTTTTGTCTTCCATACTTTTGGACGTATTTCGTCGAGGCCAACACCTTTTCTGCCTTTAATTTTTTCTGTTCTACGTTAAGTTATTTCTCTATAAACTGTTGCACTTTGATGTCTCATTGGTAATTAATAATATATCTGTGACTTTTGAAAGGTTTTCCCGCAAATTCTTGAAATGTTCTTTCCATTTCTGTATTCTTTTTTCTTGTATGACAGCTTTTAGTTTTGTTTTAAGGGTGCTCCTCCTCCTGCTCATATGCTCATATCCTTTTCTGATAGTTTTTGGCATTGGCGTTTTCACACACACACACACACATATATATATATATATATACATTGTCATCCCCAGACTGTTCCTTCAATATGGCTAGACGCGTAGGTCGCTTGAAGCTGGGATCGAAACCCGCCCAATTTTACGTTAGACTTATTATCAGACCGCTCGGCCAACAAGCGCGCCAGCGAAGGAATTATAAGGTATTATGTAGCAACAGCAGCAGCAGCGTTCGTTTGTTTACATTTTATACCTTACTGGATACCAGAGTGCTCAGTTCGTTCGAAGAGCTTTGCATTATGCGAGCGGCAGCCGAAAATTCCTTCACCAGAGTGCTCAACCCCCACGGGGGTGAGGCGTATATATTGTCATCCACATACATACTGTTTCGTAATCAGATTATTCTCTTATAGAATTCAAGTACTTATGTTCATGTTTTTTAAGAAAATTATAAGAAATTTTGAAGAATTTTGAAATGTAAAACAGCAGTTGGAGTTAAAAAATAATGTAAAGAAAAAAAAAAGTATTTAGTTTCGTCTAACACAAAACCATTGGTTCGGAGCAGACATTTAGTAGTTAACTCTCTAACGTCATAATTAATTTACTAATTCTATCTTTACGCTCTGTTGTACAAAATGTATTGAAAATTTCTTATTTTTGTGGTGAGTTTTTGACCACTCCTTTTGTTAACATGCCTAAAACTTTGTTGTTTTTTTAATTAAGACGAAACAAAAACTGAAATCCTTCGTTGAAATTAAACTTTAACGAAAAGAAAAACAAAAATGCTGTCTTGTTTGAAATTTTCAAGCAGCTTAAATTACTTTGGAAGAATTTTTTGTTTGTACAATTAAACCATGAAAAGCGAATCCAAGTGAAAAAATTATTGGAGATGAATTGTTTGCTGTTTCGTTGATGATATTAAAATAGAATAAAATCAAATCAAATTTATTAGTTTCGTCAAAAGAACACCGCTTTTATCAAACCAACATAAACATCTGTTTCTTTTTCACATTGTTTCTAAACATTACCAATATTAATTAACCAAATGGATGATTAAAATTAAAATTAAATGATTCCATTGAGAGAAAAATATCTTTTTTCATAAACCTTGATGGAAAATGTTTCAAAATTTATTTTTCAATATTTTCTTCTCTAAATTTTACTCTGAAAATACTGGTTTAATACTTTTTCATGCGTTTTTGTAGTAACGATCTAAATAAAGGTTTATTAAATTTTTTTCTTAATCTTCTCTTCTCATTTTGTTGTAAATGTTCAACATTCTCATCATCGATGATAACAGACGATGGAAATGACTTTGGGATAAATTTTATTTTGATTTTTTATTAGAGAGAGCAGCATCTTGCAAAACAACAGCTGTACCGCCACTTCCCTCCCATCTAAGACATGTTGGGCGCAGCGGGAGAAGTACGAACAAAGTGACATTCTTCTATGAACCCCTACACATGGATACAGCCTTTTTGGTTTCCCGGCAAAGGCTTACATTCATTCACTCTGTGTGGATACTGGATGCCACCTATAGGGCCTGCCAAGGGTAATGATTGATGGGGACTGATGGCACGCATGGATGTTGATGATGAGGATGAACAATACACACATGGAATTTATAAACAATTTCAATCCATTGGTGATGTTTGTATGAAAACTTTCAAGAGAACAAAAAGAATTTAAAGAATTGTTGAAGTCGTAATAGAAATAAGGAAGAAATATCAAAATATACAAAACATTTCATTTAAAATAAAACCTTCCTTTTCTGTCCTGAGATTTTTGCAGGGATTTCAACATTTTTAAATTTATCTCGCATACAATTTCACTTTTCCAATATTATCCCAACTCTTTTGCCAGGATGACTGGAATGTTGAAAATTTAGCTATAGAAACATTAGATAGAATAATGAGTTCGATCTTTACTGGTAATCTATTTTTATGACCTTCTGTTAAGACAAGGTAAGTTTATTTAAACACGTAAGTAGATTGACCACGAATGAGTGGGCAAATGCAATGTGATTTACAGTTTTAGAGTCAATCAATAGTGCATTTATACTAAACTTTCGAAATATGCTGGCAAATCTTTTGACACTTTCTTAGATGAAGTAGTGCCATTCATCACTTAAGTGTCTGATTCTTTGCTGGTTTGATTTTTACGTTTTAAACAATGTGTTTGCCAGTTCTTCGAAAATGGTCTAAGAGTTTTGATGCTATATTGTGTCAATAATCACAAGAATATTTGGGCTGGAATTAATTCAGAATATTTTCAATTGCATTTGATTATTTTAATAAGAAACAGTGAGTGAGTGAGTGAGCGTCCAAGACAGACAGACAGACAGACGGGAGTGAACTGACGATGGAAGTGCGGTAAATATTAACAAACCAAACTTTAAATGGTTGGCAACAATATTTTTAGTACTTGATATTTATTATTTGAAAACACTTCACAAGAAATCTTATTTAATTTCTTTTTTCAAACCACCTTTGTTGAATATGCAATGTAAATATCCCCCCCCCTACAAAAAAAAAAACAAGAAGAAAAATGTTACCCAATAAAAACATTTTATGCTATTTGATGGCCAGACAATTTGAGAAATAGTTATTTTTGTATCTGTAAACTGTCGTTATTAAAATCTTTTTTTTTTGTGCCGAAGGAAAAGAAGCAGATGATTTTCGACATTTGAAAGCAACAGCTGCTCTATCGGTGATGTTACTTCTAACACCTCACTTTCTGAACACTTTTTGTAATTCAAACCTTTTAGTTTGAAACAAACACATGCGAGGAAATCCTTTGATATTCATTTGCCAAAAGTGTCTATTCCTATAAACAATATTGATTAAGATTCAAAATAGCTGCTTTAGATATCATATAATTTACTTTCATTTTTTAATATAAAATGATTTACTAAAAATTACACACACGCACGCGCGCGCGTGTGTTATACATGTACCTTTCTTATATATACATAGAAGAATTAACAACAAGAGGATACACAGCGATCTACGTTTAAAGACTTAAACCTTCAGGAACCCCTAGAGGAAGTCGTCACAAAGGGATTGATTTAGTGAGCCAAATAATCACTTCGTTTTAATGATAGGATTTTACCATTTTACAAATAAGTTTCAATCACGAAAGCATGATGTCAAGCATTTCACGTCATGACGGCAAATGAAAGGAAATCTGCAAATCTTTTCTGATGAAATGATTAACAGTCAGTGATATCAAGTGGAAATGACAAAGGGTTTTAAACAATGAAGAATCTATTTTACTATGATCGTCCGTTTTCTTTTATACTTAACAAAAAAAAAAGAAGAAATGATTCAATTTGCCATAAACATTCCTGGTTTCAGTGCTCTTCGTATTTTTTAAACTTTAAATCTTTTTTTTTTTTTTCATGTTCAACAAATAATTCTTTTTACAAAATGTTCCCACTTACAGCTTTTTTCAGTTCCTTATCAAGGAGCTGTTTAATGTAGATGGTTAAAATGGTCTCAGACCAGAATCTTGTTTACTATCTTTAACAGTCGACAATGTTTATATTTAGGATGGGTATTATCTGTTGAGTGGAAAAGAATGTCTCTTGTGATATCACAATTTACTTTGTGAAATGCTCGGAATATTTCAAGGAGACAACCCTTTCACCAGGAAACGTCTTCCTTTTTATGGACTGAGATTTTAAGACTCCGTGTACTTTTATAGAATATTTACAAATCAGTTTCGTGTATCTTTCAAACACATCTCTTCTCTTTCACAAACGTACTTCTGAAGTCTGTAATGTTTGGTATTATAGAGACACGAGTACCAATCATAACAATAATTAAATGAAAAAACAATCTTTTAAGGTTGTAAATATCATTTCACAGTCATGCACCTAAACACTTCTTCAAGAAGAGACTTTAACGATATTCATATCATTAATCAGGAAAAAAAGAAGACCCATATTTTCTCAGCGTGACTCTTCTTTAACACGGTCATGAACCGAAACGCTAATCGTGAGATCTTCTGCTGACAAATCATACTGTCTTATCTATAACTATTCTATTTTTTCGTATTTCCTAAAGAAGGATTAATCCCCAAACGCGATTGCAGTCATATAAAGTAATATGTAAATAAATTAGATTCATTTGGAAGTAGTGAGGGCTGCATGCAAAGATTTTAAAAAAATATTATAACGAACGTGAATCAAGTAAAATCGGCTTTATTGAAAATTTGAAGCAAAGTCCAGAATTATTTTGATGTCCTCTACCGCGGTACTATGTATAGATGGATAGATCATCATCATCATCATCATCATCATCATCATCATCATCATCATCAAGACATACCGACTGCACGGATTACACTGACTCTTTCTTTCGCTTTCTTTCTCTTCTTCCCTATCGTTCATCGCTCTTGTTAATTCCTTACATATCGCCTTACGTGGAAAGTTTGTGAGATAAGGAGTAAGTGGCCGCACAGCTTCTGTTTTATTGGATGCTACTTTCAGGAGTTGTTCAAAACAGCAAATAGCATCTGATCCAAGTTCCATCAAGTCCAAGTGGTGCAGCCATAAGGAAGTTCTCACACGGCTACAGCTTGGAAGAATTCCTATTTTATTTTCTTAGAGAGATCAGATTTCAATTTGACCGATAACTTGTCAATAGCAGAACCTGCCTTACCTAGGCGTAGGTTGATATCGTATTCAGTAGAGGAGATATTGCTACCGAGATATGTGAACTAATCTACTAAATACAGTGGCTGGTCATTTAATGAGGATATGGCAGAATTTTGATTAAAACACATTGATAGATAGATAGATGTGTTAAGCTTATGCAATTCAAATTATGTTTTCCGCAAAAAATTTGATTCGATTATTTTGCTGAAAATGGGTCTGATGAGTGTCAATTTGGTGGCACGAAAACGAGGCTTTGAAAACTGAATTCTTACAGTAAAATAGTACGAGTCAAATCTAAATAACCAATTCAGTTGAAACGTCCATATAATGTGTCCTTATTCAGATACCAAATCGTAAATGAAAGACACTAATTCAAACATGAATAATTGTTTTATAATCAAATAAAAAACCTTTAAAATCTTGAAATGAATAGAAAAAGTCATAATGACACTTGGAAATGATATTGGCAAGAATGGGGTGGCAAGAAAAATTATGTGAGTTTTGCAGGGGGTGATAGAAAGAAAATTCAACGCACTAATTTAAGACTACTGTTTATATCTAGAATTATCCATATTAAATGTCTACCCCACCTTTTTTTTATTTAAAAAATTGCCTGGAACAAAGGCATTAAAATAAGTGCCTGATTTTCATTTCTAGAACGCCTATCGTGCAGCAGTTTTACAAACCATTGTGAAGAGTTCGATCTCCACTGGTTGAACTATTAAGACCTTTCGCCAGATATAGGGTGTCTGCTATAAAACAATGGCAAACAAAATTATTTTGATAGCATTATTAAAAAATATCGATTTTTTAATGTGATTCACTATTTCGATTTTATGCCAGACTAATCAAAGCTTTGTAAATATCTATTTTAGGAATTTGTGTGAAAATTATAATCGGTAAATTAGCCGTGTTAAAGTTTTTGTTATAAGTTTTAGTTAATAATTCGATAAGGAAACTCATGGAATAAAGGATGTCTTGATTAAAAAGACGTTTTGGAGGTACATCGGTAATTTTCAAGGAAGTGTTTAAGTATAATGTTAATTCAAATCTTAGGGGATGTAAATTGCCCCAAAATTGTACTGTTCATCGCTATTATAAGAAAACATTTACGGTAAATTCTTTATTTTTACTCGACGAGTATCCTAATCTTTATTGTTTTTATGACTGGGTTTATAACGTTGAGTCATTCAACCTTCTGAGTTTAACCGAATGAAATCCTGGCAAAAAAAAATGATTGTTACTTTAAGTGTTTGTTGAATTAATAATATCTTTCTAAATATTTTTATCACTACGAAATGATTTGGCAACTTCCTCGTGCATGTAACTCAACTAGTAGAATTTTTTTTTTTTTTTGTTTGGTTGGAAGGTTTGTAGATCTGTGAACTACGGATTCCTACAAAAAACAATAATGATAGATAGCCAGCTAAATAAATCAATATATTGTTTTTTGTTTGGTTGGTATTTTTCTAGATCTGTGATCTACGGATTCCTGCAGACAAAAATAATATTAGAAAGCCAGCTATATAAATCAATATATTTTTATTTTTATTTGGTTAGGATGTTTGTAGATCTGCAAACCAAGGATTCCTGCAGACAACAATAATGTTCGAAAGCCAGCTATATAAATCAATATATTTTTTGTTTTTGTTTGGTTGGGAGGTTTGTAGATCTGTGAACTACGGATTCCTGCAGGCAACAATAATGTTAGAGAGCCAGCATATTAGATAAATATATTTTCGTTCCATATTTCTTTAATACAGATAATACTTTTTTATTTACAGAACACCCTACTGTCTGCTTGTCCTTCACACACACACACACACACACACACACACACACACACACACACACACACACACACACACACACACACACAATCCAAAGTTTTTAGTTTTTACATGAAGTATTTTCTATTTTCGTACGAAGTTTCCGGATTGAAAAAACAGACAGTTTTTTTTATAACATTTCTTTTTGTATTCCTGCGTTTTTATTTAAGTTCGTTATGAGCAATCAACTAATTTTATCTACTTCATTTTTTTTTTGGAAAATACAAACATTTCTATATTAATTATTATCAAATATCAAAATTTTAATTGTATGATATTAAGTTGAAAAAAAAAATGATTTAGATTTACATTGGTCCAATAGTCAAGGGCACGAAAAATGAAATCGGTAAATCGAATTCAGCTTTTGGCTGAGATGCTAATTTTATACGGTAAGGTTTGTATCCACTTCTTGTAGCGAGAGAAAAATACTAGAGAACTGAAAAATGTTTAGGGTCATAATTCCTCCTTGCTGCTGTTACCATATAACCTAGAATAATCTGTCACGTTTTAAATATACAGAAAATTGACATCGGGCGAATAACTTCATGAAAAATGTCAAATAGTCAAAATAATCAGCGTTCCATTGCAAAGATTTAATCAAACATACAAAAAAAATATTGAACATCTAAAACCTGTAAATATAGAAATGATACAAGTATAATTTTATAAACATATATTGCGACAAAAATTGAAGAACAAGGTAATCCAAAAAGAAGTACCTCGCTTTTCAGTTTTTCTCTATATTTTTGGATTCATTTACATAATTTACTTTCAAGCATATATATATATATATATATATATATATATGTGTGTGTGTGTGTGTGTGTGTGTGTGTGTGTGTGTGTGCGTGTATGTGAGCGAGAGAGAGGGGGGAGAGCGTGAGGTAGAGTGTGTGTGTGTGTGTGTGTGTGGTTATAATTATACAGACGCACATTACACAAATTATTAAGTCGTTTATTTTAGGTGAATATTTTAACAGAATATATATATATATATATATATATATATATATATATATATATATATATATATATATGTGTGTGTCTTTGTGTGTGTGTGTGTGTGTGTGTGTGTGTGTGTGTGTGTGTGTGAAAGTAAATAATGGTAATGAATCAAACAAAATAGAAAAAATTTGAAGAACAAGGTAATCCAAAAAGAAGAATTTAATATAAAAGAAAGTCAACGTTATAACGTTTCGGTTCTAATCATATTTACCAACCCCTCCGCTCGGGCAGGATATGACACAAGGTCAATTTTTAAGCGGAGTTTAACAGGTTTGAAATCAGAGTTTTCCTTCTCCTAGACTAGTTGCCTCACCAAGGCTGAAGAACCTAGTCTGCCCTACTATTTACCCATAGCTGGAGGGAGAATAATTGGATTTATACCTTTCCCAAGGGTATTAGTGCTATGTGAAATACAATCAGTCAGGTCCAGCATTTGAACTCGTGCCGCCGTGTCCGTATCCTGCGACGATAACCATTACACCACGGGCACCTCCTGAATCGTTTCGGTTCTAATGAACCATCATCAAGACTTTAAAGGATGATATCAACTGATTTTAAATCACCGATGGGTGTTTTATAAAATACAAAAACAAAGAAGAAATATTTTATATACAGAGAAAACTTAATAAATCAGCGTTCGTGTTTAAATATGTCACGTGACTATTTCAGACGCTACTGTAGAACAAATAGAATCATCAAGAGAGATACTGAAAGAAGAAAGAAGAAGGAGGAAGGAAGGAAGGAAGAGAAAAGAAGAGAACGGAAGAATGAGAGATAATGAAATAGAAGAGAGAGGCGGTGGGGATGTAGGGAAAGAAAGAGGAGAAGAAATATCATATATAAATAACTTATTATCTTTAAATCAAAACCAAACCCATGCCAAATGAATAAATTTTAAAAGATTTTTAAGTATAAAAACGGTTGTTGTGAGAGCAAAAGTAACTAAATAATATACTTATCAGGGAAATGGGAAGAGGAAAAAAGCAGTGAGTTGGAAATAATAGTTAATGGGAAAATTGTGATAGCATGCAAAGAAATGTTGATTAATTAAAGAGGGAATATATTGTAGCTATTTAAAATAACTTTCCCTAAATACAGTGAAATTCTGAAGATGCCTTGTTGATTATTAAAGGATCGACTAAATGAAATTGCATCAACTTCGAAAATTCGTCTCAATCTTTTGTTGTGGAGATAAGCTAACATAGTGGCAGCACTAAAATCAAAATCACACTTGTTGGAGAAGTGCATTATTAAGATTACCAATTCTAATCGGTCTTCTATGTTTGTATAAACGTTTATGAATATTTCTTGATGTTTCGCCAATATATTTAAATTTACAGTTTCTGCAAGAAATGCAGTAAACATCGGCTTCAGAAATGATATCGCATCGAGGATTCGAGAGTAGTAAATCGCGGATTGTTTTCGAGAATAAAGTGACAGTTTTAATACCAAGTTTATTTAAGTTATTTTCTATGATGTTAGTGGAAGAATTGTGGGGTAAAGTAATGTGTTTATGGGGAGATTAATTTTGTCTTTCTTCTTTTAATATCCCTCTTGATGATTCTATTTGTTCTACAGCAGTGTTTGAAACAGTCACGTGACATATTTAAACACGAACGTTCATGTGTATTTAATTACCATGACCAGAAAATCCGACAAACATTTGCGCGCGACATATGTAAACACTGGACAGCTGTTTCGATCTTATTAGGTCTCATCAGCAGTGTATACCATGATCTCCCCTTGTGGAGATCGAACCAGCAACCACAGAATGTAGAGCTAAAACTCTTCCACTGAGCCATTAATCCACATTGCACACATGAGACGTCAAATCAACGAGTCATGGTGATTGTGGGGCCAATTAGCCTGAATGTGTCCTGTAAGTTTCATCTGTACTCTTTACAGAGGACACTGTCACCTCCAGGGCCACGTCTTCACAAGAGGATTGGAAATACACCTCCCTGTAATTATTATAACCTCAAGGGCAAGGAAATAGATGTACATTTTTCTTTTTTTTTTAAGTGGAGGAATTATATTGTTAATTGAATAACCATGAGCGGAAAATCCGGCCAACACTTGTGCGTGACATACGAAAATACTGGACAGCTGTTTCGACCTTATTAGGTCGCATCAGCAGTTTATTCCGTGATCTCCCCCCGCAAGTGTTTGCCAGATTTTCTGTTCATGGTCATTCGATTCACAAAATAATTCCTCTACTTATAAAAGAAAATGTACTGCATCTTCAGACAAAGAAATAATGAAAAATTTCTAATGAAGATTTAGAAAAACCTACAAAATTTAGATCACCCTATCTCCCTAACCCAAATTTCATTTGCTTTTTTTTTTTTTTAAATTTTTTATTAAGTAAAGACCAGACAATTTGTTTTTCCTGTCTGGTTGACAAATGACATTAAATTCCTGTATCCAGATGTATCAAGTTTTGAACTCTTTTCTTTCACTTATTTTATGTAATAGCAATCAAACTTTTAAACCCAATGAAGGAGATAAGCAAAAAGTATAGAATAAAGGAATAAATTGATTTAGGGAGAGAAAATTATGTACAATAAACAACTTACATGAGAATTAATAACCTTTTAACAAATATAAAATTATATAATAAAATATTATATTGTATATTGGGCGATGAACGATAGGGAGGAGTGGTGAGAGAGAGTCAAGGATATCCGTGATACCAGCGCGACATGATGATGATATTGTATATTAATACGATATAAAAACCTAAAAAAATTGTCATTTTAATTCTATTCAATGTAATTGGTCACATTAAAAAATAATAAGGGATACTGTTAAGATATTATCAAAAATTATTTATAAATACAACATAAATTTATATATCCTGAAGATTACAAATTTATCATACATATTATCATAAAATTCATATTATTACTAAACCTCAAATCCTTAAATCTACAAAATCATACCAAGTATTATAGATAATATCATATTAAGAATTATCATTACAATTATTATTACTAATCGTTAAGCCGATTAACATTATAGTTATAATAAATATAAGCCTTCATAAGAAATTTCTCATTATTTCTTTATCCAAAGATTCAGATTGATTGAAATATAAGGTCTATTGAAATAAATACTATTACAAAAAATATGAGTCGTTTATTAAGGTTTTTCATTAATACACACACACACACACACACACACACACACACACACACACACACATATATATATATATATATATATATATATATATATATATATATATATATATATATATTGTCATCCACAGAGAGATTGTTTCGTTCTATCAGAACTCTTCTGTGTGGCTAGACACGTAGGACACTTGAAGCCGTGATCGAAACCCGTCCAACATTACATTAGACTTTTATATATATATATATATATATATATATATATATATATATATATATATATATATATATATATATATATATATATAATGCTAAAAACTTTTGATGTTGTCATAACATCTTACTAACGCAAACATAATACATCAGTTAACACGTGTAAATAAACTGGCATGAAGAGACTGAGAAAAAGAATAGATAGATATGAAAAGTTTGAGATAGAGAGACAGATATGAATAAATTGATCAAGATTAATAGATATGAAAGCATTGAGATAGATTGGGAGATAGAGAGAGAGAGATAGGGGAATAGACAGGGAGATAGATAGGGAGATAGAGAGAGAGATAGATAGGGAGATAGATAGGGAGGTAGATAGGGAGATAGATAGGGAGGTAGATAGGGAGATAGATAGGGAAATATATACGGAGATAGATAGGGAGATAGAGAGAGAGATAGATAGGGGAATAGATAGGGAGATAGATAGGGAGATAGATAGGGAAATATATACGAAGATAGATAGGGAGATAGATAGAGAGAGAGATAGATAGGGAGATAGATAGGGAGGTAGATAGGGAGATAGATAGGGAGATAGAGAGAGAGATAGATAGGGAGGTAGATAGGGAGAGATAGATAGGGAGATAGATAGGGAGATAGATACTAATGTTATAAGAATCAGAGAGAAATATCAGATATAAAGATATTTGATGAAATCAATCAAATGAGTTACTTAAGCGAAAATAAAGTCGGCTACAATATCTTGGTCTATATTTGAGGTTGTTATGTAGATTTTATGGATTCCTTATGACAAAGATATTATTACAACAAAAATAAAAATGAAAATTCACGATATTGTAATTTCCTTTTATTTATAAAGCAACCTCAGAAATATTTGTAATGTTAACGGGAGGGTGTTCATCATCTAAACGATAACAAAGTTGATTAAGTATGTCATCGAAAAGTTGAAAACCTATGTAATAGAGATATGATCTTACAGCCTTATCTGTACAAAGGTTAATTGCAAGCAAACAGCGACATTATTCGTGAACTCGTTTCACATGCAAAAGCGGGACGATGTTTGGTCGATTGCCTTCTGTCACAAGAAGTTGCATATTTTGAAATTCACAACAACATGAATAAACATTTGCTGAACTTTGAAAATTGGGTTCATCTTTTTTGAAAGAAAACTGTCAAAGGGTGCTAATACATTTTAAATGGCTTGGGATAGCAATTGCATTACAACCTGTCAATCTCGACCGCTTTGTCGAAATGGAAAGCAGTTTGGATATACTATAAAAGGCAAACAATCGACTTTAACCACACTACAAATAACAGTACAATTACTGTATTTTATAAGTAGCCAACAGATCAGTGATATTTTATATTTTTAACTCAGTAGATTTAGAGTGACATTAGAAATCGAAAAACAAAGATTTTCAGAGTTTGAATTTATGAAGAATTCAGGAATAAATTTTCAAGTTGAAATTTCAATTTTATTTTCTGAAAATGTTGAAAGGATTTTCTTGTGATTTATTTCTCATTGAAACCGAAGACATGGAATCTAAATGGTTTTGTTTTGTTTTTCACACTTGAAAGTTGATATAGGAAAAATAATAGGAAATTGTAGGAATTCAAACTAAATGAACTATTTAGGTTCCGTATCACGTGTCAATAACATTTTACACAGACGTACCTCGCTAGAAGAAGGTTGGAAAACGATATTCAGGACTGAAAATGTTATTCAATGAAAGCAATTTTCGAAATGAGTGAGGAGAAGAAAAAGAAGAAACCGAAAATGGAATTATTCTTCAAAGTTTGGAGAAAAATGTCCCTGAAAAAATAAATCATAAAATTACTTCTAGAAAGCATTTCTAGAAGTAATTTTATGATTTATTTTTTTGTTGAATAAAATCTTTCATTGGACACCCTGTAAAGATCATACACGTATAAAGAGTTTGTAAGATTTTGTTGTTCTAAATGAAAGGCTGATTTACACAGTTAAACAACAAGCATTCAGAATGAATATACTCTTATAAAACCTTATCTTAAATAGAACAGAACAGAGAAACTTAGACAAAAGAAAGTGTGAGGAATGGTCACTTAAGAGCATCTGTCTTAAAAAGATTGTTTTTGTCCCTTGAAAAATTCATTTAAATATACTCCCTCTGTCCGGTCTAAATCCGGAATCATCATTTAAATAAACAAATAAAAAAGATTAACCTATTTTACAGACCAGTTGATTGGCAAACAAGAGCCACTTGCATCCAAGAAGAGGAATTTTAAAGGTAAGGAAATAAATTTTTATCATATGCGTGATAAGTATATTGTAAAAATATACGAAATAATTCAAATTCGGAATTAGGGAGATTTGCGATCGAAGAAAAGAGGGAAATGTGACTCCGAGAACAATCGTTGCAGTTGAATTTTTAAAAGAATTTATAGTTAATAATTTCTACACTGACAAAAGTGAACTTGTTGGATTTTACCAAATAAAGAATTATTTAAAAAAAAAATTGTTGAATTTAGGATTCTTTTTTTTTATATGGGAAAAGAATTTTTTTGGAAGAAGAAAGTTTTTATTTGAATAAATTTGTCAAATAGATGTTTTTTGTAACGGATGTTTTTTGTGACGGATGTTTTTTGTAACGGATGTTTTTAAAACTTTATTTGGATTTCTACTGAAATGAAAATCATTTCAAAGAAAATCTTTTTCGCTGCTGCTGCTGCTGCTAATATATAAAGCTTTTCAGGGGAAAATTTTCTATGTAAGTGAATAAAACTGAATTTTTTGTATGTTTTGTATATAACTGAATAAAAGCGAGTATTTTGTATGTAAGTGAATAAAACAACCCGTTGCAAACAATTCTGACTTTTATAACATTTCAAACAAACATGATTTTCTTTTGGGTTTATCGGTAGATTCTATTCGACCATCAATTCAGAAAGGTCCGAAGAATTACAGGAATTGTCCCTTTCGTTTCCAATTTACTGCTAGTTCTGGATTACATGGAAACTAGTAGCAAGGAATAATACTCATACTGACTTCACTCTTAAGAGATCGTCTAGAGTCTTTATCGAGCAAGTATATTATTTATTTGACAATGCACATTTTTTACTCCATATGTGATGGGTCGTGTTTGGCTGCCTAGTACTGGTAGCATGGAAGTATATCTGATCTGATAGTTTCTGGATCTACAAGATAATCTGTGTACGAGGCCATTCATGGCATTTCTAGTCGTAGGGAGATAGGGAGTTCTCTAACAAGAACAAACACTCAGTACTAAGTTAGATGATTTCACATTTTTAGACGCAAGGAGAATTTTTTGTTAATTGACCACATCCATGGCTACAACTAAATCATGAATCAATTTTCTGCATCTATAACCACCATATTTTAAGTTAGTTGTGACGGAGCGGGGAAATATTCGTTCATCTAAAGGAATCAGCAATATTTCTTGGTTTTCTTCCAGTTTTGATTAACTAACAAACACTAATTGTTAAAAGACTGAAATATAAGTAACGCTGTCGTTGAAATAATTTTTTTTTTTCAATTTTTAGATAGATGTGCAAAAATCATTGATTTTACGTGCAGCATCGATCGTTGAAATGTTTTACTGGAACATAAAACTGATTTGAGATAAAAGTTTGTATATGATAATCGAAAACAATTTTATATCATTAGCGAATCATATCCAGCCAGAGTGGAAATAGACTAGCCAGAATAATCTATCTACTCTATTTCCACTTGTTCTGCATATTTCCTATTTACCCTTAATGGCTTAATTATTCAAAACGTTCGCTATATAATCATGTTATTTCCATACAATCTATCTATCTATCTATCTATCTATCTATTATGTACGTGATAGTGTTTATAGTAGAGCAGAAATAAAAGGGCAATCAATAAGAAGTGTATATTATTGACAGTCCATTTACATCTGACCCACCCTGTATGCTGTTGTAGCTTGGAAAGACATTTAAAGTTGATGCTGGGAACATTTGAATCAACGCCACGTACATAAAAATTAAAAAGAGAAATTCGATAATCTTAATCCTGTATAAGGTCAAAAAGGAAAAATGTGGCTTAAGAAGATTATGATCCGCTATTGTTACAAGTGAAACTGCTTGAATATTCATGATCCAAATCCAGAATTTTACCGAGTATCGAATACCAATTACTGGTGCCGAAGGGAAATAGGTAACTATCTTAATCATTCGACTAAGTACACTCTAACTATTTAAAGAAAAATGAAAAGTTGATTTTCTTCAAAGCCAAGGATATGTGCATTTTATTATTTCTAACCGTGTCAAAAAAATTATATTATTTATAATATATTGTCAAACTGTACACTGTAACTAAAAATATGAATACGAAGTAATCCAAAACTAAGTACACCCTGCGTAAAAAGTTTACTTGATTCTCTCTCAATATAGTTTCATACAAAATTTGATTTATTTGGTTACAGTTTCCAAAATATATTTGTTTATCGGTAATACTGTATATGTAAAGCAAATAAATACCCTAATCCTATTTTTTTTTGCTTTTTTATATTTCTGAAAATTCCGTAAATAATTACAAACCGTAAATTGACAAGTGAAAGCTGTGAATTGATTCCTGTAAACAATTACGCTGTCATTTGCGTATAACTTGACGCTTTTATCTACGATATGAGTACAGTATCTGTGGGAAATTAAAATGTTGATTCTTAGTATTTCTTCCTAAGATCAGAGTATAGTTTCTGTACAAGTAAAAATACCGTGGTTATCTGATAAATTAGAAGTTATAAAATATGCAACTTAAGTAAGGAAGTAAAGTTAGCGACCTTTAGTCGAGGGCAACTAGAAGGCTCCCTTTTTAATTGCCACTACACCGATGTGTAGGGGAGAGCGCTACTCCTTTCCCGCGATTGCTCCACTTTACCCTTGATACGTACCTTATATTGCTAAGTGTTAAGCATGGAGGTACCAAGTACCATTTTCAAAATCTTTAGTATGAGGTGACCTAGGATTGAACGTAGGTCTCGCGGACCATTGGTGAACACTCTTTCCGCTAGACCAATGTGCCGGGTAATGAAACTCAAAGTAGTTGTTAATTTGAAGAGTTTGAGATTTATTTTAAATATGCAACATGATAAACACAAAAAGTACGAATATATAGACTATTATCCTAATTTTTAAGTTTAAATTTATTGTCATATTACAGTTTGACGCTATACTGGCCGTACAGGTACTACACTCTTGTCCAAACAGAAATTATGGTAACAAAGACACGAAGAGAAAAATCACAATCTTCATTGTTTTAATTAATTATCATCATTTAGTTTTAGTAGGTTAACAATTTTTTACTGTTTGTTTTTCTAGTTAAAAGAATTTTTTTTTTCATTCAAAGACGAAGATTTTGGCATCCTTAAATTTATCAGGAATTTTTATTTCGTTTCAGTTCATTTTCAGTTTATTCAATATTAACAATGAGAAATTGACAACAAAAAAGGGGGAAAAAAAACGCAAACAGATTCACTTCATAGGAAATAGAATTTTAGTTGAGATTATAAAATTCGCCAATAAAATCATCGTTAATGAAATTTTCATTTCTTTAAGAATAATAGGAATTTCGATGAGAAAAAGATTTAAGTATTGGACAAGAATTATTTTTATTTTTGTTTTTACATTTTGTCATGAGCAATCAGCATTTGACCATGTGGTGTGAATATATATATATATATATATATATATATATATATATATATATATATATATATATATATTGTCATCCTTAGACAGGCTGTCTCGTTGTATCACAACTCTTCAGTGTGGCTAAACACACAGGACACTTTAAGCTAGGATCGAAACCCGCCTAACGTTACACAAGACTTAGTAATTTACCGCTTAGCTGTAGCTGTTTCGGTATTACTGTAAGGATGCACCACCTGCAAACTAACTGACTTCTCATCACACAAACCATCTAAGTAAGACTAACAAGACAAGCTAAGCAGTACTGGAGAAGTAAGGACGAACTCATGAGCGACGTTCTCTTTTAGACTGCTACACCTGCACACACCAGTGTTGGCCAACTAGCAAATACTTTTATACGTCAACTCTGTACGGATACTGAATGCAGTCGAGAGGACTTACTAGGAGCGATAGGCGATAGGGACGGATGGTAGGAGATAAGCAGCGGACTCCGTAATATCGGTACGAATTGATAATGATGATGATGACGATATATATATATATATATATATATATATATATATATACGAGAATCTTCGCTCTGAAAGTGATTCTTCTTATTTCCACGGAAACCTTTACAAATAGCATATTTACATCATTTAATTTTTTTTGATTTTTAGAAGAAAAAGAATCTGCAAGTCGCTCTTGTAAGTGGCTCCCTGAAAGTCATGGTTTGTATTCTATTTTACTGCCACAAAACGTCAGATGCATATGTTGGTGGTATGACAGTAGAAGTTGATAATTTCTGACAATAATAACAATTTTCTTACATTGTCTCAGTTAACAGCTGAGCAAGAGTCTGACAAAATTTATCTGAAATAAACAAAAGTATGTCATTAAATTCTCTCCATGCAGAAAAAAGTAACTTTTGATATTCATTGGCGATAGCTGAACATTTACAAAGACCAACTAGTTCTTATGAGCACAATTAGGTGATCGCTAATGCATTTTTGATATGGCTACAACCGAGCTGGAAAGAACAGAAGAAATGAACAGTTGCTCCATCTGATCATCTGCGGGAATCGATCCTGTGAACGATAGACTATAATAATAATATTTTCCTAACGATGACACTGTGAATTAGTTGGGTGGTTCTGTGGGTGAGGATTTTTACTAACGTAGCCTGCAAACTATTTTTCATAGCTGAGGACAATATATTGCAAATAATAGTGACGATGTGAAAAATAGTGTTATTGTGGTCTCTGTGTCTCTTATAGTTTCTGAGAAAGTAAATACGAAACATTACTTTCTGAGCTAACCTCTCAGATATATATATATATATATATAATTACTGTTATAGCACTCTGTATCCATCATTCAAACATTGAAATATTTATTTGAATAGTGTATGGCTTCTTAAAACCAGATTCCAATTTTGTGCTTTAAAAATATGAAAAGTGGGTGCTTGTATACGTTATTTTTACATTTGTTTATGTGTATATTCTCGTGTATGTGTATATTCTCGTGTATGAACGTGTGTTCCACTGAACACTGAGCCATAAGCAAGAAAAGAAAAAACATTTTCATAATGCTTTCACTTTTTTGTAAATTAATTGAAAATTTGAAAACTAAAATTTGAAAACTAAAATAAACATATAAAAATAAGATAAGATATCATGTTGATTTTGATGCGAGAAAACTGCACTTTCATTCTCTTTTAAAAAGCAAACATTTAGACGTTTCAAAACGGGAATGATCACACACAAATTTTTAGAATAACCCAAAACTGTTGGATTCATATATACTGAAACATAGTCACAGATCCGCAATCCTCACGCAAATACACTATAAAGGTAATTTTAATAAACATTATTATCTTAGTAATCAATTCACAGTTACGAATAACTATTGAAGATTTTGTTAATATTTCGTTATTTCTTCTATTATCAGATTTGTTTAGTAATTATTGATCGCCAACCATCATCAGTTTTGAGTTGCCTTCAAGCGGCATATCTTTTGATACAGTCATATGTTTACATTTTCTTTTAACATACAATAGGAAGTCTGAAACAAGGCCATTTTTTTTATTAACAAAAGATTATGTAGTGTCAATCTCTGATGGAAAACAGAAGAGGCTTGCTGTATAACACATTTAGATTCAGTTAAACGATCTTGATCGATGCTCATTTTCGGAGCAGCACAAATTTGCGGTCACTTTCCTCTGGATTTCAACAAACTATAAGAGTCAAAAAACAAACAAAACCAAACAAAAAAATTACATTAAGAAACGTGAGTCCTTGCACGGATGTTTGATTGTAGCTTAAACTGGCCCATGGGTTCCAGTGCCATACGATGGTGACAATGATGCATCTCGCCCACCCAGAGGAGGCCCAGCCAAAGTTGGGGACCCTTTGGTCTCGAATCTGCTATTAGTTTCGATACCCCGATCGGCACTGGATCGCATCACATAATGAAGCACACCTTGTAAACGCACTATATTCATAATTCCATGGTATGATGGCAACTGAAATGGTATGTCTACTGTTGCACGAAGACATACCTCTCTTCCACTTACCCCTATCAGCACCTACACTGTAGCAATAAGAATAAATAATTCTTTCAGTATGTATCTGCTTCACACACACACACACACACACACACACACACACACACACATTCTCTTTCTTATCCCTCTCTATCTCTTTATATATATATATATATATATACACAGAGTGGGCGATGAGTAAATTGTTGTCTAAATCACACAAAAATGAAAATAATTCAGACTTTATCAAATTTATTTACCAAAATTACATGAAAGTAATTGGGGGTGTCCTCGTGGTGTAATGGTTAAAGCGATGGACTGCGGAATCGTAGTACGCGAGTTCGTACTCCAGGAAAGGTATGAACCCCCTTATCCTCCCAGCTATGGGTTAAATAGTACCACTACTGTTCTTCTAGGAGAATGGCTTTGGCATTCTAAAAAGAGTTGATATGCCATTAAACAAAGAAACCAGAAACCATGAAAGTAATTGCTCATTGGCCTAGTTGTTAGAGTGCTCGCCAATGGTCCGGGAGACCTGGGTTCAATCCCAGGTCACGTCATACAAAAAAAATGGTACTTTATACCTCCTTGCTTAAGACTCAGCAATATAAGGGTAAAGAGGAGCAATCCTGGGAAAGGAGTAGCGGCCTCCCCTACACCTCACCGTTGTAGCTATTGAAAAGGGAGCCTTCTGGTCGCCCTCGACAACGGTTACCAACGACAACACAACAAATTTATTTAAAAAAATCACCATTGGCTTCAACAACCACATACAGACAACTTCGGAGTCTCTTTCAAAGCTTTTCCGACAAGGTCAGAATTCAAATTTGTTATCCTTGCCTTCAATTTATTTTTGGTGTTGTGCCGAGTTTTGTTGCCCCCTCGTTCAAATGCACCCTACACATAATAAAGGGAACTGCAGTCTGGATAGTTAAACTGCCAGATGTTTGGGATGATGTTGCATAAGAGTTCTCACAACTAGCAGCCACCTTCTCGGTCCAGGTAGATTTACTTCCTCTAAACATTTTATGTGGGCCTTCGTGTTGAGTGTGAGACAATGAAGTAAGATGAATAGAAGCATAATGACATCATCGCGCTAGTGACCACCCCAAATACTATAATTGTGGATTGGGTGTTTATTTTACATCAAGATCAGTACATCTTGTTGAAACAGTGAAAGTTGGCGGTTGTTCTATGAGTTCTCTATCGAATTTTTTTCACATATGAGAAAAAGCAAAGTATGTTCGGTTGGAGGAGATACTGGCGTTTGATGAAACACTTTGCTGCGCGGTCTTTCCAATTGTTCCTCATGGCTCTTTTCCATATTGTATGAGAAATACGGGATATTTTCATGTACTAATTGTCTGATAAGAAATTCTCATGTGACTGGTTATGGACCTTTATTGACTTACTGGGGTCGTTATCAATTATGGCCTGAATCTCACTGACAAATTTAGGAGTTCTCTCCTGATCAGAACAATCAGAGTGAGCCTTCCTAGTTACAGAACCTTCGTAATCGCCATTAGATTCATCCCGGTCTTTTGGAATCCTCTCACACACTTACACACACACACACACACACACACACACACACACACACACACACACACACACACACACACACACATATATATATATATATATATGTGTATATATAAAAGAGTCGTGTTTATTTTGGTATGTACTTATAACTTAAAAAGAGATGTTATTGAGCATTAAAATCACACATACATTTTAATATGTTTATAATAAGGAAAAGTACAAAATCCATAAGTTGTCGGAATTTCTGACACGAAGTTTGATGATTTTTATCTTTTAGGGTTTTCAGACTATTGTCTTCATTGTTATATTCATCACGTTTCGGCCGATATGTCTTCCGGCCTTCTTCAGGTCTTTCCAGTCGAACTCGAAGGTCGCTTGCTTTGATTCCGTTAACCATAACCGGTTACAAGTGTTAAGTATTCGGCCATTGTTACTCGCCTGGAGTCAGGATTTGACCTGCCACCTTCAGATGATTGTCACTTAGAAGCTTAGGGAACCAAAGCCTATAATCGTTATGATATGTGTCCTTCTGGACAGTTCAGAGCGAATTTTGGGGACTTATAAACTTAATGTTCTTACATCACTATCATTACTACTATTATGTATGATTTTTACTGAGCTCATACGACAAATTTTTTTAAAAAATCTAACCTTTTTGATTTCCATATTGTATTCATCTCTATATTTAGTCTACTCAACAAGTCACTGTAGCCCAACATTTGTGCTGGTTCCTTAAGGCATCTAATTCTCCAATGTTCTTCTCTATCAATTATTTTAACTTCATCCCAAAAGGGCAGATGGTTTCCCTTTTCCTTCCATATATGGTCCGCCATACCCGACTTTTTAATTTCACCTCGTACCACTGCTTTTCGATGTTCTTGTAGCCTTACTTTTTGTGGGCGGCATGTCTTGCCTTTGTATATTTTACCACAACTACAAGGGATAGAATATACACAATTCTTGGTCATGTTGAATACTGTTGGTGACTTGACAAGGAAGAGATACACCTGGAGAGTCAAGCCTCTCATAAATATTGTCCTGATGTTATATGGACTATATATCTTTTGAATCCTTTTAGCTATACCTTTGACATAAGACAGATACACTGAAGTGAGTTTTCGGGTATCGTTCCCTATCCTCTTATCCGGTTTCCTGGAGCCGATGTTTTCCTCTCTGGATTGTTGTTGCGGTAGAGGTTGTGTCTTAAACTAATCCTTTCTCTTTGATATGCATCAATGTCGATACTAACAGCTTTTGCTCAATGTTTTAGGCAACGGATGATTCCTTTCTTCACAATATATGGATGATGGGAGTTGAAATTGTGGTGCTGTCCGGTGTAGGTGGGCTTACGATTCACAGATGACAGAATACCTAACACTTGTATCGGCTTATGATAAACGGTATCAGAGCAGGAGATCCCCGTGGATTAAATAAAGGACGTGGTTCGAAGTTGCGTGTTGGTTCTCGAGTTCGACAAGAAACCCTCGAAGAAGGCCTGAGGACATATTGGCTGAAACATAATGAATATAACAATGAAGATGAAGACAATAGTCCGTGTTGCGTTCTGGTTAGTGAACGCTTGTAATATTAAATAAAGGACAAACCATCATATGAGGGGAAATAGAGATATATTCTCTGGAAAAAGTATATACAATAGAGAGACTATTAGTAGACAAGAACATAGGATTAGTGAATGCAGAATAAAGATATAGTCCAACGATAGTATTGGCTTTCGTTATTACGGTAGCAAGTAAGGTGATCTAGTGCGATCTCCAGTCTCCAACGCTCTAATACTATTCCCATAAGAAGCTGCTCTTCACCTTCTAGTCTGCCCTGGTATTAGTAGCTACTGCTATAGATGGCAGATGGACTAGTTCATTGTGTGGAAAAAGGTGGGTGATACCCAACAGCCCGAAAAACCCTGAATGATGAAAAAGTACAAAATTTAGTCTTTGATTTTTACTAATTAAATAATATAGTTCAATAATTAAAAATCACTCGATTTGTAGAACTCTTCACTGTTGTTCATGAAAAAGAACAAAAAGCATGTGTAACTCTTCAGTTCTTCTTAAGACCCGCCATGTTTAATTATCATACAGATTTCATTGACGAAATATGAATTTAATGCTATTTCGAAAGATATTGTAATTTAGCACTACTTGCAAAAAAGAAAAAAAAAAAGAGGGAATTCTAAATTTTTTGAGAACTAAAAAATCATGAAAATGTTTCAAACGAAGAGGTACCTTTTTAAAAAAAAATACTGTTTTTAACATCAAACAAAGAATAAATTGTAAGATGAAAATTTTGACATTTTTAACTCTTAGCTTTCTTTTATTGTAAAAGCACATTTCTATTTTTGAACTTTTTGTTGTACCTATCTATAATGTTACATTTTTAGCAGGTTAAAAAGAAAAAAACTAACAATCATCGAACTTGTTTATTGAAAACTAAAAAAAAAAAATTTTTTCCTTCAAAAAATAAGGACACATTTTTAATTCTTAGCTTCTTTTTATTGTTCCATTTTTAGAAGGTAAAAAAGGAAATAAATTATACGAATACGTTTTTATCCCTGTAATTCGATACACAATTAAGAACTGAATTAAATTTTTGTCACAGTTTTTTTTAAAAGAGACTTTAGAAAAAATAAAATTATAATAATCTTTCAAATCGCTCACGAGTTTGGAGTAACATTTTTCAAAATAATATCTTAAATGTAAACAAAAGTCTTTTAAGAATTTTAAATAAAAGAATATTGTAATACATGAATTCTTAGATTATTTAAACGTTAAACTTTTAGATGCTGAATAAAAAAAAATTAACTAAAACTATTTTGATTTTTCGAGATTCATTCATTAAAAAAATATTCTGTAACTGAGTAAAAAAAAAATTATTGGAGACCAAAAAAAAAAAAAAAAATTATGAAAAGTTTTCACCAAAGTTGTATATTTTAAATGTGATATAAAAAAGAATTTTAAAAAATTCATATAGTAAAATAATATTTTTCAAATGAATCAATCGGTAAAATCTTTCGATTACAATTAAACATCAGTCATTTCTTTACACACAGTTTAATGATCAAATAGTTCTATTTCAAACAACTCAATTTATCATAAGTCATTTGTTTGCACACAGTTTAAACGGTCAAACAGTTCTATTTGACCCATAGAAAAAACCCAGTCTGGTGTTATAACTGCGGGTCATAGTGAACTTGGGAGCAATGGCAATGAAAAGGTTCTCCATACTCCTTAGAGTTTCACTGACTAGAGCCTAGATGGCTTAATGTCATATCCAGGACACTCGTTGGGGGAGACTTACTCCTCTGCAGAGATGCAGTCGGAGTATTCTAGAGCCCCTGCCGACTCCCATCTCAATTAGTAGGGTTTCGAAAATCGTTATAGTCCGGTCTTGGACTGAGTACTTCTGCTGGTATATATATGTATATAGTATAACTGTTCTTAGAATATATGGTACTATAAAACCACCAAAAACAAGTAAAATCAAATTATTTATAAAATTGGTAGAAAACTACTGTCCAAAATCAGATATGCTCTACAAAATTATCCCCTGTTTAACGCTTTAAAAGTTAATCACAGTTGTCCGTAATATCATCATCATCATATCGTGCTGGCAGCACGGATATCCCTGACCCTCTCTCGCCACTCCTCCCTATCGTTCATCGCCCCAGGTAGGTCCTCAGGACAACAACCTGTATCCTCACATAGCTGCTGAATGTACGTTCGTGCTGGTCGTCCTGCTTTTGCGCGGCCGTGTGTGGGGATCCATAAGAGTACATCTCTTATGAGTTCATCTCTGCTTCTCCAGCAATGTCCTGCATGTCTGGTTCGCCTAACTTGAATAGTTTTCGTGATAGGGGGCAGGTGGCCGTACAGTTGGTGTCTTGTGGGGTGTTGCTGCCAGGACTTGTTGAGGATTGCACGCAGCATTCTTGTGTAATTGCCATGTCCGTAATATAATCTCACAAATCAGACAAAAATACAATAAAAATCACCAGCACGAAACATATACCAACAAACCTTATCTGTAATTTAAGAGTGAACTTCCAAATCCCATTGAATGGAGATTATCTCTAACCAAATATTTTCTACCAAGCAACCTATGTTTATGTCAGTGTAGTAGAAAAACCCTCATATCAAAGGAGCTATTTCCATGAACAAATCGATCGTCGATAGGAAATATTCTTACAACACGACCCTTTCTAAATATATATGGAACCTCATAAACAAAAACAAAAGTTTCCAATATCGTGGAAAAAAGAAAAGAAAAACTGCAAAAGCATATATTAACATTAAGTCATCCACTTTCTGATTATAAGAGAAAATAAATGTCATGAGATTTTTAAGTTTACAAATTTTTCTGTAAAAAATTAAAAAATGGTTTGTAACCGTTAATTAAAATACTAAAAAACATTCAAGTTAATCATTCATTTTTAAAAAATTAAGTTTAGAATCTTCAGGCGCCAAAAACTGCTACAAATTAAACGAAACGAAATGAAATGCTTGTGTATTTGAAAATAAGTTTGACGAAACGAAACAACGATGCATATAAATATGATTCTATTAAATTTATTACGACACAACTATAACTAAAAAAAAAAAGTATGAAAATCCCCATCAATTTTATATATCATCACAAACACGGTAAATTTTTGAAAGATATCTTTATTAGGTCTTGTTTTATGGGTTTTTCGGTGTTGTAAATAGGATTCCGTTATTTATTGCCAACTTTCTATCTGCTACTTTCTGGTACTACTTGTCATTCTTAAGAACTCGTGGTGTTCCCGGATAATCTCAAAAGTGTTGCTCTGTTATATGCAAGATTTGTTTTTAATTTCAACGTTAAATATATATCATCATCATCATTATGATCAAGTTGCACTGCTAAAACGGAGTTTCATAACCCTCCCTCGTCATCCGTCCCTAAAATCCATTGCATCGGGAAGATAGCTTTGATTATCAGCACGGACGGACAAGCCCTTCTAGTGTGTTCATGTGTAGGAGTCCATAAAAGAATATCGCTAATGAGTTCTTTCTTACTTCGCCAGCAATTTCCCAGCATGTCCTGTTCGTCTTACTCGGAGGATTTGTGAGATAGGAGGTAAGCAGCCGTGCAGATGCTGTTTTATGAGGTATTACTTTCTGGATTTGTTCAAAACAGAACCTAGCATTCTTGTGAAATTTTCATCAAGCTTTTTCTCCATGAGTTTCGTTTGAGTCCAAGTGGTGCACTCGTTTTGTAGTACTGACACAGCTTGGAAGAAATTCCATTTTATTTTATCAGAGAGATCAAATCGTCGTAAAATAACAGTTCACATCTTTTGAATTCGTATTTTGACATCCCTTTTAGTAGATGAGATATTGCTGCCGAAGTTTATGAACTGGTCGACTAATTTCAGAGGCTTGCCACTTTAAAACACATGAAGTCTGTTTTATTTGCATTCGCACAGAGACCAATGCCTCCTGTTGCTTGCTCTTAGATATGCCACAGGGATTCGGTTTGGGCAAGTGTATTAGCGAGAAGCGCCAGATCATCTGTGTAGTCTGTGTCTTTCATTGTTTCTGCGAGATAATCACCAGTTTCTTGTCTTCTTTAATGTAAAACCGTTTTCTTTATATAGATCAATTGACATTCGTAGTAGATAATCTCGGCAGATTATTGACATATTTGGTGCAAATGTATCTCCTTGCAAAAGTGACTCTAGTAACTATATCAATGTTATCTGTGTCCCCATCGGGAGAGTGAACTATTGCTTTCATGTTTTTTTATAGCATCATAACAGCGATAACAGTTCTTTTTGGGAGATCATATGCTAGAACTATTTGATCAGTTTTCTCTCTGTGTATGGAATCAAATGCCTTGGAGAAATCAACGAACAATATTATTGCTTCGAGATTTTTTGGACTAACTGCTTCGATGATTCGACGGATACTCAGAATCTGTGATACAGATCGATTTCCCCGAAAGCTGCTCTGGTTTTTCCTTGGAATTTTCTCAACTTCTAGTCGAATATGATTGAGAATCAAGGCATTATAAACCTCAGAAGCTATAAAAGTAAGAATTATGCTTTTATAGTTTTTTGCGATTCCGAGGTCGCCTTTCTTAGGGAAGGGGAAGATAAAGGCTTTTTTCTATTTCTCTGTTGTGTTTTCTTTATACACAGCGTTGCATAATCGATAAAGTATGTCATCAAATGTCCTTGTCTTCCTTACTTCAGGAGGTATTTCGTCAAGGCCTGTAGGTTTTCTGCTTTTTTTTCTTTTTTCATAACTGCGTTAAATACCTTTTCCATAAACGATTCTAATTTAATGTCATTGGCTATTAATAATTTTTTCGGTTCATAAGTGATTTTAGGAGGTTTTCCACGCCGATTCTTGAAATGTTCTTTCCAGTTGTGAAGTTTTTCTTCTTGGCTTGCAGCTTTTAGTTTCGCTTTTGAGGTACTTATTGTATTTACTGTTTGCCATGCTAATGATGATGGTCTATCTTCTACCGAGTCAATGATTTTATTGATTTAACCTTGAATGTATTCAAATTTTTTTGTATATGTTAGTTTTCTCTGGGTTTAAATTTCTGCGCATCATTATTTGTTAGTTTTCTTTTATTAAGTAAGGATCCTTTTTGTTTTCTCGTGTTTCTCTAATTACTATTAACTCCCTGGGAACTCTATATATGGCTCTTGGTTTTGTTGGTATGCACTCAGCTACTGCTACTACATGGGTTGTAACGAAGGTTTCATACTTGTCATTCGGAGTATATCTTACAGATGTTTTCTGAGGAGTATCAAACTTGTTTCTGTATATGAATTGTTTACATTACTCTTGGTAATTGAGTACCAATCATACTCTGAAGCTTTATCTGTTTGTTTCTTATTTCTGGGTAGATTCAAGAAATCTTTGTTGAGACGATTCTATAATCGGAAGATACTCTTTCAAAAGAAGAGTATGCCCCAAAGAACAAAGTGATATATTTATCCACTTCTTGCTTGGAAATATATAATCTAGGTGTGTGCCTGAATTGCCCGAAGAGGACTGAAATGTCTAGGACACTTATAGCAGAATTATATGAAATCAAAAGAGAAATAAATAAATAAATACCAAGTTTGAAATCATTTGCCGATCAATTTATTTTAATATATATATATATATATAAAGAGTGCCTTAAAACTAAAATATTCAATATATTTTCATTTGAACTAAAATAGATACGGATTTCATAATAACACTCTTAGATAGAGCGAGTGTAAATAATCAACAACATTGGCTATGTATTCTCATCAGCAATTTACAAGAATATACAACCAATGCTCGTAAGAGGGTCGCTCAGAAAGTAACGTTTCCTCTTTTATAATGTTTTCCCAAATCGTCCCAAATCGTCATATACATTTGTTGCTGATATAGCATTAAAAGATGACCTTTCTCGTCAATAACCAGTAATTTTAATTTTTACTGATTAATTTTCTTGATTTTTTCTATTTTTTTTTTTTTTACTGATACCATTATCAGTAAAAAAAAAAAAAATAGTGTTGGAAAATGACATCTTATATGAAAATCGATGTGTATCACTGAATTCCTCCATGCAGAACAATTATCCTCATTGATATTTATTGACGCTTGTTGAACATTTACCGTGACTAAACAATTGGCTGTGGGCACAATTAGCAAGTGGTTAATGTGTTTCAGTAATGATGATACGGATATAAATGACAAAAGCCCGTACAACCATTGCCGTTAATTCATAAACTGAAAAGCACCTTGATTTATTCATTTGTGTTAATCAGGCCTATGAAAGATGGACTGTTTACGCAATATTTTCTGGACAACAAAACTATCCTGGATGCAGCGAAAATATAGGTTACCTCCATAGGCACATACTTTTACGATTATAGGGCATGTAACCTCGCTTTCATTGCTGGCGAAAAGGTAAAACCAATGCAAGTGGAACAATTGAGTTTCGTGGATCAAAACTTGCACTATCCAAATATATTATTGCGCTCCCTGTATGTGTGTAGTTTCTGTAGACATGAAATAGGAAGTACTACTAGAAGAGCAATATATATATATATATATATATATATATATATATATATATATATATATCAGGATAGTGTAAATTCAGTCAACATCGCTTTAATGACTACTAGTTTCTTGTCTATGCGTTCATCAAACCAAATTTTATATATATATATATATATATATATATATATATATATATATATATATATATATATATATAAGTGTTGTTATCAAGAAAAGGTTGTTGACTCGAAGGACAAAGCGAAAATTAATCAAGAATGAGTGACTATATAAGTAAAATCGTTGAATTTTCTATATTTGCACACACACACACATACACACACACACACACACACATATATATATATAAAAGGATGAATTATGTCTCTGTATTAAACCTATAAACTAAGATTAATTGTGGTATAAGTTCCAACTAACTGACGTGTATAAGATTAAACTGATCAATGCCAAAGAATACAATGTGGACCATTCCAATAACAAACGATAATCGGTCATCTTCTAGATTCTCTTCAAGCTGAAATCGTTTAGTTATAAATAACATATCCTAAAATATTAGTTTCATTTTCTGAATATGATCTCCGCTCACACCTTTTATTGCACGTGTTAAAGATAGTCGAACCAACTCTATATTAGTTTAATCTAAATCGCCTGATTTGTTAGCACAAACCAATAAATGACTATAATTTTAGTACTTGTAAAATCAGCCATGCTTTCACGGTAGAGATCATCTATTTACATATCAAGCAAGAGTCATTCAGAATAAACGTTTAAATTAAGACGTCGATAAAGAGACAAAAATAAAATCTAAACACCAACCATATTCATAGACCAGTCGAGTGAAAGATCACGATTATAGTCACTTACAAAGCTTAGCTTGGCACAAAGCCATGAGTACGGTACACTCAGTGGGAAATGAACTTACAAACAATGATCGCTGACCATAACACCATACAATTTCACGATCATAGAGTTGCAATTAACAATAAAGCTCATCAACAATGGACAGCGAGATTAGAAAGCGTATCATCGCTCTCCAGTAGATGCGTTCCCACACTGTGCAATCAATGCAGCATCTAAACACTCACATCTACGGTGGAAGTAAAATTCACATTCAATTATTTTTTAAATTAAATAACCGGATGTCTGTTAAGCTTATTCTGGTTCGACACAAAGCATAGGAAGATTGTGTTGCGGCAAATTTCTAGACAGGAAATATTAATTCTTACTTAAATTTGAACACTGACTGCTCTTTCCAATGGAGAAATATCCAACTCCCTCAACAGCCATCGCAGATAACTCTTTCCCTCTACCTCCCACCTCTCTCTCACTCTCTCTCTCACTCTCTTTCTCACTCACTCACTCACACACATACATACATACATATATACATATATATACATGTATGTGTGTGTGTATGTTTACATTAGACCTCTACTAATTTAGCTAATTTATAACCAAACGAAGAAAAATTACGTATAAAAATGTATTAAAAACGGGAGAATATATATATATATATATATATATATATATATATATATATATATATAATGTGTGTGCATGTTAAAATTTCAGTCAAAAAATTCCATGCTCAGTATTTATACTTCGTATCAATTGATAATTTTTCAAATCATCGAATATACAAAGATTCTTCCAAGTGAAGAAGGATGTCTGCCTTGAAAATCAACAATCGAAATATTTTCTGGGTTTGAATTCCAAACACTGGAGGAAAAAAACGCAACTCTTATCAACGATTACAGTAACTTTTGCTAAACTTCGCTAAGAATGGAGCAAAGTTTCATAAAAAGTCTCGAGACTGTGTTATGCGAATCTTATGAGTTGAAAGAATTACTGGCTTGCTTTCAAAAAATCCATATTCAAAACCCTGGCTTTCACCACAGGGCGAACACCGACTGCAAACATCGGAAGTAAATGTACAACTATCTTAACAGGTCCGTAATTTACATGTGGCTATCACCAACCTTCACATATAATATCTATTTTCATATGTTTCCAATCATACGACTACACGATCTCTATCACTCCTAGCTTTTACACACGTTTATTTGTAAGATATTTTTATTTATATAAGTACAATGACTGAAACTGGTGTCGATTAAGTTGAGAGAAGTTTCACATTCCAGTCTGCATGTTATTAACTACAACACGAGTTAGGAGAGAGTAATTTCGTGCAATAATCGGAAGCAACGTTCGCTTACCATTTCATCGCTCGGAAAGAAAGAAAAAAAGAAGAAAGAAAATAATAAACACTGTAAAAATAGTGAAAAGCGAGATGCACCAACGTCCCTCTCAGCTCTAGAGTCTATCGGATCTTTCAGATGCGGAACCCATACTGACTTTCAACAGCAGTTACCTCTAAACAACACAAACGTTTTCTCCTCACCTAAACTGTCGTTGGTGAGTCCCCTTCCTTTCTTTTGAGTAATTCTTCGTCTTTTCAGCAATTCTGATGGCAACAACGACACATGCAGGTTGGACAACCATCCACCTCTTCGTTCATTCATTCATTCTCTCATCAAAACAGATTTTCATTGATTCGATCGTTTATTCGTCCACTTATCATACTACTTCTTCATTCATTCAATCGTTTCTTAATACAACTTTTACTACACCTTTTAAGATTAGCAGGTTTACATCAAAATATTCCGATGAAAAACAAAGGTTAAAGAGTACAAGTGGCTTCTTTTTGTTTCTTTGCACCCATAACTTTTTTCTTATCTTATTTACTATTATCTTTCTTCTGAGTTTTCGTTATTTATTCTACTTACTGAGTATCCACATCAGTCATACCAAAGAATTTTCACTGGAGATCAAGTGATAACAAACTATCATCCTAGAACCCTTATTATTATTATTATTATTATTATTATTATTATTATTATTATTTAAACTCTGACACCCGTTGTTGTTGTGGAATTCATTAAAGATCAAGTGACAGCATTTCTCTTCCGTACTTCGGTACAATCCTCAAGATTCTTGCTCATTACAATAAGATTGATATTTGGATATTTTTCATTCTTCCTGAGATCAATATTATTATTATTATTATTATTATTATTATTATTATTATTATTATTAAGGACGCTGTTGGTAGCCACTAGTTGGTTTTAGTGACAATATTTCATTTAAAAGATTTATCAATTTTCTTAATTCTCTCGAAATATTTGTTATCAACCAGTTAACGATGTACAGCGTTTCTTCTTCTTCTTCTTCTTCTTCTTCTTCTTCTTCTTCTTCTTCTTCTTCTTCTTCTTCTTCTTCTTCTTCTTCTTCCAATAATAATAATGAGAAGAAGAAGAAGAATTAAAGTAAGGCCTATATTAACTATGTCGCCCTGAACTATTTCAAGATAGCTGAGGCGAGCTGAGAATAGTTGGAGATAAAAAAAAAATGTTGAGATTCTCCTGACCATAGGAGTCAGCCACGGTGTTAGAGATTTGAAATTTGCTGTCACTTGATCCTCGGATACACTTGTGGTGAACGAAAAAATGCATTAATAAAACTATAGTAGTAGTAGTAGTAGCGGTAGTAGTGGTGGTAGTAGTAGCAGTAATGATTTTCTTTGTTGAATGAAAAAGAAAAGTTTTTCTATACTTCTAAAATCTTATTCAGAAATTGTATTAGTAGAAGTAACAATAATTTATTTATTTGAATGTTCATCTCGAGTATGTTTGGTTGTTGTTAGGGTGACAGCAAGTCTTTTGAAATTTGCTTCATTTTCACTACTCTTTCATAGCTAGACACTGCTATGGTCTGTTTCTCTCCCAACCAACATTAGTAGCTAGAATAACTTAAACTTAAACAATAAATTTTGTCTGTGGTTCAACTTACAAATTTAACATCCTTTTTGCCGTTGTTATGACTAATCTATGTTTTATCAAATATTCCACCACACAAATTCTTACATTAAGGTATGTGTTTTCCCTAGGAAATTTGATAATTTTTTTTTTGTGCATTTTTATCTCCCAAAAGTACCTGATGATCATCCATGGAAATTACGTGTCGACTAAACAACCAATATTTTCCTCACTACCCACATTTTATTCAGTCGTCTCTTAGTCTGTATCGTTTCAATTCTTCCTCTCTCCCCTTCAACCGTTTTTCAAGTTTCAATTATTATTATTATTATTATTATTATTATTATTATTATTATTATTTATAATGCTATGCTTAATCTGGCACACAGACCTGAGATACTCACACCACCTATGAGGTTACTCATTAAAGTACTGGGCAGACCTGCCATTGCTTAACTTATGTGTTCTGGTAGGATCTGTTTCTTGTAGCATTACTTGACCGTAAGTCATAATTAATGTTATGTTGTTTACGAGAGAATCATCTGATACCTTCTGATCATTACTAGTAAATAAGAAGTTTTCTTTGCGTTAAATTATTTCAACATAAAAGTAATAATCTGATTAATTATTTCAGTATATCTAAATCTTTTAATTTGACCAATTTTAAATTGGAAATAGTTTATACAACTGCAATGCTAAAAACAAAAAGTGGGAATATTAAAAAAGTGCAGAAAATTTGAATAGACTTGGTGCCAACTGACCTCCAGAAAAATTCGTCGAAGAATTCAGATATAAATAATTATAATGAGTATGTGTTGAAACAGTACAGAACATGGTGTTTCTAGTATTCTTCAAGGAGTATATTGTGATAGTAAGTATTTAAAATATTGCCAGAGATGTTTGGAAATTTTTGTCACTCAGTCTTCATCGAAGAACATCGCCTGTAAACATGCAAAGTAATGAATAATAATAATAATAATAATAATAATAATAATAATAATAATAATTGATTGAAATTTCTCAGACGACCAAAGTGAAAGGGTTTTACAAGAGAAATGAGGAAAGTACGGAAGACGTGAATTGACGTTTTGAGTGAGCTGAACTTATAATCTTATCATGGGAGAGAAATATTCCCTAGAAGTTCAACCACAGATCACTATTAGCCCTGAGAATTCATAAGGTCTTAAATGTCACTCACTCGTAATATCAATGACTGAATATCCATAACTGTTGTTGTCATATTATCATTTAACTCCTTGCAAGCTTTTCACAACAATTTAACTCTGGGGTCTGAGTGACAAGTCTCCTCAGGTCTCTAGGACTCTCCTAAATATTCTAGCTGACTTTAACACTGCTGTGGTCAATATGACCTTTATTCTTCTCATCTCCAATTCTTTCAGTTTCTTTTCCAAGCACTTGGGGACCGTTTCAAGGGCACCAACTACAATTGGGATCATTCGATTATTATTATTATTATTATTATTATTATTCCTTGCGTTAGCTGATGATCTTTTACTAGAGTCTGTGTGACAGCAAGTCTCCTCTGGTCTCAGAATTCTAGCCGATCTCAGCTATGTTTCAGTCTGGATGGTTTCGATTCTCCCACTGATTTCCAATTCTTCCAGTCTCTTTTCCTAGCTCCTGAGGACCACTTCAAATGCGCACCATCGACAATTAATATCACCGTAAATCTCATGTTCAACAACCTTTTCAGTTCTCCGGCAAGGTCCATTGTTATTATAATCATTATTATTATTTGGTTGTGGTCAGTTAAAGAAATTTAAAAAATTCTCAGGTACAAATTTATAGATTTGTTTTTTTATTCTTATTTCGTATTTATTTTTAAGGAAGTATTAAATATAATTTTCTTAAATAGGTATGATAACTTTTCATTTGCATATCTTATATCTCATAGTCTTTGAAATAACCATAGAATTCCATGATAGATGTCATCATTTACGCAGTGGTCGGCTAATAGCTACATTGTTAAGTGCTGTTTAGTCTGATACAAAACCACACGTATATGCCACTTTGAGAAGATCTATATCATTTCCCAAAAGTAATGATGTGTTAGAATATCTCGTTCACAATTACTTCACTGTAAGGCATCACTCCTAAAATTACATATTATCTAGATACATTTACACAACCTAATTTTGTCTGGAACAGGGTCACAATAGTGAAGCTTAGTGAGAATCAAACTCATTGTATGTAATCGTCTAACTTTGAAGCCACACTTCTGCGTCTCTTCTTCAACTGACCTTCTGTCGCAGATTAACATGTGCTGTCTGTTCTTTTTCATCAATCACATTTTTGTCTTCATATACGATGTAACTAACTTTTAAATAGGACTGGTTCCGAGAATACGGCCCCTGCGGTGGCCCCTGACGTCCGATTTCAGTGAGATAGCTGCCATGGGGGTTTTCAAGGGGCAACTCGTCTTACATCACGCACCTCGTGTATGTGCTCAAATAGCGACTTCTCACCCTTTTAGTATTTATTTGGCTTAGTCAACAACAAAAACAGTAATTGTCGTAAAACCAGTGGAAATTAAACTCAACATTCAACAGCAATTACATAAGACAAAACTGCTCACTATTTGAGGATTGGTAAACCGATGTTGATTCTAATACACTTAGACATGTTTCTGGTGGCAAGTAAAGCTCGAACTCATTACATAAGGTAGTCAATTTAGCTCAACTGAGCACAAGGCCAAAAGAGGCAGATTGTGAAAATCGAACTCACTAACTATGGGTTGCTAGCACCAAACACTTTACATAAGATTGAGAGTAATAAATCTCCGGCAGCCGTCAGATCTACTCCTGCAAGTAAGTTAGCACATTAACAGATAATTATATATTCGTGTAAGTACAGACATATAAACACAGACATACAAACATTTATATATATATATATATATATAAGAGAGAGAGAGAGAGAGGGAGAGAGAGGGTAGAGAAGTGGGTGGCTGGGCATGGACATGGTCAATATATTTATACACGTTTATAAGTGTGTATCTTTGCATTGAAATAATTCAAAGATATTTGGTTAGTAAATAAGTAAAATAAGTTATATCAACGCTTACCGTTTACCACTTGTTGCATCAAAGAACTTATATATATATATATATATATATATATATAATTCTGTGTGCAATGTTTTTATAATATGTAAGTCCATTTAAATAAACGTTCTTGGTAATAAGATTACACACACACAATATATATATATATATATGCATTTGTTTATGCGGGGAAGTATATATATAAATGTATTAAGAATAGTGATAGATATGGTAAATCACACGAAGCCTTCTACTTGAGTTCAATCTTTACAAGATATTCTTTTACTTTCTCCTTTTAACAAGAGTCGTTCGATGGTTCATAAATAAATGTTTTTTGATCATTCATTCATGCAGAGAAATCAGTTCTGTGTACTTTATATTGTGACCCAATACTATAATATTTTGAGTCATGATAAGAAATACATTTAATCATAATATGTTGTCCTGGATGTTAAATTTCTCGAAAACTCTTTTTTCTTCTGAAATGAAAAAAAAAACGCCATCCTAAAATTTTCATTGAAAATACAAAAAATAAGTTTTGATTCGCTAATATTACGACAAGATCCATTAAGAAATACTGAGTTGAAATGGATCCAGATAAACTAACAAGTCCAACAACATTTTTAAATGTCTGTGTAAAATCGGCTTTTTTTAATTTACTTGATCGATTTTGAAAAAGATTTACCCAGTATGGAAGAAAAACTTTTTTCTGCTTTTCCACTTACCACTTTGTTCAAGTAAAGCTGTGGCATGCTACTGTGTTTATCTGTAATTTATTTATTTTTGAAAGGAAGGCGTTTGTCCAGGGTCAACTTCTAAAATCGTATTTTTAAAACAATTCTCTTCCAATTTTATTTTCAATAACCTATTTTCTTTTTGTTTGATTAGTGATTATCAGGGAAGCTTTTAAAATTATTTTCGACTGTGATATATAGTCATCAACCCTAGCTTCTCGTGTACCGGCAACGTTAGCCTTACTGAAAAGGCTGTATTTAAATAATTTCTGCATATTTACTGTTATTAATTCACTGAATGATAAAATCCGAATAGAAATCGATAAAAATGTGCCTTAAATATTTATTTAGTTTCTACGGGTAGAACTAGTATAAATATATATATATATATATATATATATATATATATTTATATATATACACACACACGCATATATATATATATATATATATGTGTGTGTGTGTGTGTGTGTGTGTGTGTGTGTGTGTGTGTGTGTGTGTGTGTGTGTGTGTGTTTGCGCGCTCGCGCCTCTGTGCATGTGAGTATATAAGTGTACCATGTTAGTGTGGGGAGATGCTTACCAGCATTCCACTATTGTGTCATTGAGAATATACTTTAAAAGGAAGAATAAATTGGAATCGTTTGAAATGAATACTTTATGTTTTTGTGGGTCTATCAGTTGGTCTGTCCATCTCTCTCTCCCCCCCCATATATATATATATATATATATATATATATATATATATATATATATATATATATTGATATATACAATTAAAACTGGTAAACTCACCGCTAGATAAAATTTTAAATGGTCGGAAAAACATCAAGATTGTTACAGTGCAGAGCAAACGTACAAAACAAAAGTGGAGAGGAAATAACACAATATTAGAATTATCAAATATTTTCTAATACACACACACACACACACATATATATATTTATATATTTTATATGAAAGATATAATAAATATAAACTAAACTTTAAAAAAATCAGTTTTACTACAATTTGAGTTTTGTGAACGTTAATCCTCGGGTCGGCAGCAAAATAGAATAAGTAGATAAAAATTTACTCTTTTGCTCAATTTATAAATATTGAGCACTTTTCTAGTTTTTACTTGTCATTGTGGAATTATTGTTATTTTGATATATATATATATATATATATATATATATATATATATATATATATATATATATATATATATATATAAGTATACAAATAAATACATATATTTATACACACACATTAATATATATATATGTATATATATGTGTGTGTGTGTGTATTATATATATATATGTATATTTGTATATAGATATATATATATATAGATAACTTTCAGGAGAGTAAGATTCTATTATCAGTGTCCTTGTGTATCTAATGCTCACCCACTTAGTTTAAATGATAACGTTTAGCTTTTTCCAAATTGACATATCGTAATTTTTTTCCTATTGCCAAATAAAGGGCAATTTATCTGCTATTTACTGTAGTAGACGGTATTTGTTTTTCGACACACACACACACACACACACACACACACAGATACGCACACACACACACACACACGTACACACATACACATAAGAAAAATAATAAATTTGTCCCAATTAAGTATAAATGCCATTTAATTCGTGACTCATCCTATGAAGATGTTCGATTAGGAAAAACTTTCCAAGTCAGCACGATGCATTCAATACACTAACCGATGTTGTTACCTTCTCCTTGGTTTGTTGCAGAATTAAACTCTAGAAGAATCGATGTTTTATCTTCTTACATATTTCATATAAAGCCTATTTACAATATACTGGAATAGAGAAAAACAAATTGTAAATATCTAATAATCAAAAACATCTAAAATGTAATTTTCAGTTTGTTTCCTGAAGTTCATAAATATCACCGGATACAGAATACATCTAAGGAAAAAAGAATCTAAGAATATGTATCGACTGAAAGGCATAAACCAACAAAGGAAGGAGAAACTATTTGAAAGAGATAAAACAGATGAAATGATGATGAAAATTCTTATCTCAGAACTTCACTCAATTCAAGAAGGCCGAAAGACATGTCGACCAAAATGTTTTGTTAAAGATAAAGTAAAAAGTTAATGAATTTTCTGGTATAATTTTCAGTTTAGTCAACAAACATTAATACTTTTTGAAGAAGAAATTTTCAAAAACTATTTGTTTGAAAAAGTTTTGATTTGTTTTGTGTAACAACAACAACAACAACAACAACAACAACAACAACAACTAATAATAATAATAATAATAATAATAATAATAATAATGATAAATCTCTTTTAAAAGCAACAAGAAAATAACGCCATAAGGACGAACTATGTTAAAGCGAAAATAAATCAGACCCAACAGAATAGCAAGTGTAGGTTACGTGGTGAAAGACACGAAACAATTAATCACATGATAAGCAAATGCAGCAAACTAGCGCAAAAGGAGTACAAGACTAGACACGACCGAGAGGGGAAGGTGATCCACAAGGAATTGTGTAGAAAATTGAAATTTGATCATACAAACAAATAGTATATGCAGAAACCAGAATCCGTCCTGGAGAATGGGACTTTCAGATACAAACAGGTCCCCTATTCTTGGCCAGAAAACCAGACCTAGTGATAATTAGCAAAAAAAAAAAAAAAAAAAAAAGAAAGAAAAGAAGAAGAAAAAAGAGAAAGTGAGAGAGACAGAACCCGTCAAATAGTGGAATTTGCCGTACCACCGGACTATGGAGTGAAGATCAAAGAAAACGAAGGGAAAAGTACTTGGACCTTGCCAGAGAACTAAAAAAAGTTATGAAAAGTATGATTGGTTTGTTCGGAATGGTAACCAAAGTTTCGGTAAGAGGAAGATTTGGAAGCCGGAAGACAAGCAGAGAGCATCCAAACTGCAGCATGACTGGCCAGAATATGGAGGAGAGTTATGGTACTATTTACCAACCCCTCCGCTCGGGCAGGATATGACACAAGGTCAATTTTTAAGCGGAGTTTAACAGGTTTGAATTCAGAGTTTTCCTTCTCCTAGACTAGTTGCCTAACCAAGGCTGAAGAACCTAGTCTGTCCTACTATTTACCCATAGCTGGAGGGAGAATAATTGGATTCATACCTTCCCCAAGGGTATTAGTGCTATGTGAAATGCAATCAGTTATGGTAAGAGGAGAGTTATGGTAAACTGAGAAGACTTGATGTCCCTCAAACTTTACTGAAAGACCATCAACTGACGCTGGTGTGAAAAATATAATAATGATAGTAATAATAAAAGATAAAATAGAAGAGAAAGGATGCCGCATGGGGACCAGAGGTACAAGGGAACTATTATACATTTATCAACATATCCTCAAGGACAGCAAACGAGCCTGAAAAATCTAGCTATAGCATCGATTGACTACAAAAAGCATATGATAGGGTCCCACAAAGCTGGATTATAGACTGTCTCAAAATATATGTAGCCCAGTCGGTTGGGACTGTTGAATACTTCTCTGTAGAGGGGTAAGACCTCCCACGAACGAGTTTCCTGGATATGACACTAAACAATCTGATGGTGAGGTTCCAGTAATGCTGGAGCTTCGGAGAATGTGGGGTACTCCTTCAATGCCATTACTCCCAGGTCCACTTTGACCTGAAGTGGTAGTACCTGATTGGTTTCTATCTATGGGTTAAATAGAACTAGTCAGCATATTTATCCTAAACTGAATTACTTGAAATAGAACTGTTTGACATTTAAACTGCGTACTAATGCTTAACTGAATTGTTCAAAATACAATTGTTTTGACATCTAACTATGTGTGGACAAAATTATACTTATACTAAACAGATTTGGTTGAATTGGAACTGTCTGACTAAACTGAATACCTTGAAATAGAAATGTTTTTGACAATTAAACTTTGAACTTATGTCAAATTAAATTGTTTGAAATAGAAATGTTCATTTGTATAAAAATGGATTGACGTTAAATACCCTACAAAGGTTTATATGCCATAAGACACAAACATATAAACAAACAAACAAACTGTACAAAATATCCGGCGAAGTCATAAAGTTTATCGAAAATACCATGGAGGAAAAAGTTTAGCTGAGGTGAAAATCCAGTGAGGGATATTCCAAGAAGATGCACTATCACCATTACTATTTATAATGGCGATGATGCCACTCAATCACATACGCAGGAAATGCACAGGTGGATACAAACTTATTAAATTGCTGGGAAAAAAATCAACAACCTCATGTACATGGACGACATCATATTGTTTGCAAAAAATAAAAAAGAATTGGAAACCCGAATACAGGCAGTGAGAATAGAGAGTCAAGATATTGGGATAGAATTTAACATAGAAAAATGTGCCTTATTTATAATGAAAAGTGGAAAATGACAAATGATGGAAGGAATAGAACTGCCACATCAAGAAAATATCAAAAAGGAGGAAAGGAAACTTATAAATACTTGGAAATATTGGAAGCGGATACCATCAAACAAGCGGAGATGAAAGAAAAAATTTAAAAAAAGAGAACGAGAAAACTACTTGAAACCAAAGTACATAGCAGAAATCTCATCAAAGGGATGAACACCTGGGCTATTTCCCTCGTTAGATACTCGGGACCATTCTTAATGTGGTTAAGAGAAGAACTTAAACAAAGGGATCAGAGAACAAGAAAACTCATGACGATGCATAAGACCTTAACATCCCAGAGAAGACACATATTGTACGTGTCAAGAAAAGAAGGAGGAAGAGGACTTACCAGCATTCAAGATAGCGTTGATGCATCAATGCAACAACTCAAAGCGCGGAGGAAAACTGATTAAAGCCATCAAAAATAATACAAACAAGGCAAACACCTACAGATCAGAAATACCCCCCCCAAAAAAAAAACAGGAAGGAAAACAATTCATTCGACAATCAAACGAAATCTCATATGAGACTTGGACATGGTTAAAAAAGAGAAACCTTAAGAGAGAAACTGAATCTTTCATGAGAGTAGCTCAAAACAACGCCATAAGAATCAACTATATCAAGGCAAGAATAGATAAAAACTCAACAAAATAGCTAATGTAGGCTATGTGGTGACAGAAATGAAACGATCAATCACATAATAACCGAATGCAGCAAGTTTTCTCTAAGTGAGTATAAGACTAGACATGACTAGGTGGGAAAGGTTATCCACTGGGAACTGTGCAAAGAAATTGAAATTTGATCATGCGAACAAGTGGTATACGCACAACTTTGAATCCGTCCTAGAGAACGAGAAACACAAAATTCTCTGGGATTTTGATATAAAAACGTTCACCTAATCTCGGCCAGACGAACAGACGTATTTATAGTCAACAAAAAATAGAGAAGCTGCCAAATTGTGGACTTTACCATTTGCAAATATATTTAAATTGTTTCGTTTTCGGAGATTAAAATTAAAAAAGTCGAATTATCCACTTTCATTTATTGGTTTTTTTATTTTCAATTTACTTGAGGTCCCAATTAACAGTTTTTTCTCTTTTATGACAAATGGAAGTTTATGAAAGAAAGATTTATAACTTCTGTTAAAAAAAAAATGTTGGATTTAATGAAAAAAAAATCAAACTCAAATCATTTCATCTTCGCTGAAAATTGTGAATGTATTTTCGGTAAAACTTTTTAACATCATGAAGGCTTGATAACAACTATCATTGACACGTCGGTACATAAATATATTCATAACATAGGGAATAAAGCCATGGACTTATCCACCTGACACCATATATATATATATATATATATATATATATATATATATAATCACACACACACACACACACACACACACACACACACACACACACATATATATATATATATATATATATATATATATATATATATATATATATTGCATTCTAATAGATGATTTCAGCATTCTCATGGAACACTTAATGGAGAATAATTGAGATTAGACTTGCCAACAATAGCTTGCGAGACTAACAAAGTAGGCAGTTTTTTTTTAAACAGCAGCCTTAATCTTGTTAGAAATTTTTTATTTTTTGTTGAAAATCGCTTTCAAGGAGATTTCAGAAATGTTTGGTTGGGACCATAAAAAAAACTTACAGTTTCAAATTAGAGAAAAGTTTATTCACTCATTTGTTGCAAATAAGTAATAAAATTTATCATCTGCTTGTGATATATGTTTAAAATATAACAATAACGACGCACGAATTTCTATGCCGAGTCCTGTGACCATTTACAGGGAGAAGTAAAAATAAAAAAAAAAACCCCAAACATTAGAAGATTTTTAAAATGTTGATAAATCAGAGGATAACGAATTTTGATGATCAAACCATTCTTTTCAGAAAAGATTTCTGAATTATCGACTGATTCCTGGTGAATAATGTTTAATCATTAGACAGTTGAAATGACAGACCAATAAGGTTATGTTAAATTTACCAGAGTTTCGAATTCCACTCAAAATTATGTTCCTTTTGCACCTATCCTCTTTCGAACTGATCCCTTTTCAATTCATCTCTTTAGAACTCGTCTTTTTACAATTCTTCTTTTTCGAACTCATTGCTTTGCACTTCTCTTTCGAGCCAATCCCTTTATACTTCTCTTTAGAAACGTTCCCTTATCACTTCTCTTTCAAACCTATCCCTTTGCACATCTCTTTCAAACCTATTCCTTTGCACTTCTCTTTCCAACCTATCCCTTTGCACTTCTCTTTCCAACCTATCCCTTTGCACTTCTCTTTCCAACCTATCCCTTTGCACTTCTCTTTCAAACCTATCCCTTTGCACTTCTCTTTCAAACCTATCCCTTTGCACTCCTCTTTCCAACCTATCCCTTTGCACTTCTCTTTCAAACATATCCCTTTGCACTTCAAACCTATCCCTTTGCACTCCTCTTTCAAACCTATTCCTTTGCACTTCTCTTTCGAACCTATCCCTTTGCACTCCTCTTTCCCACCTATCCCTTTGCACTTCTCTTTCGAATTAATCCCTTTGTTCTTCCCTTTCGAATATATCCCTTTCTACCTCTCTTTGGAATTCATCCCTTTACACTTCTTTTTCATCGCTTTGCACCTAGTCTCCTTTGAACTCATCAACAAAAAGCTTAACAACAAAGACCTTTGTCACTGGATATTCTTCAGTAGTTAAGAGAAAGCAAATAAATAAATAAACCCTCAAGATCAAAATGAAAATAGAACATTTTTTCCCAGTCGGGACCACTAAAATATAGTACAAATTTTAACCTGATCGAAAATAAAATCCTACCATCATTTAAAAGCCCTTTAAATTTGAAAAGGGTAATAAAATTGTACGAGCTGTTAACTAAATTTGAACATTTTACCTTGAAACACTTTGTGAGCAGTACCGTTTGAAATCTCATTGTTTATATAGCAATTTTAAAGAAGTTAATGAAACTATTAGTCAGTGAAAGAACGTGACTTCAATTTTGGAGTAAGACCATCTTATGACCGAATAGAGTTGTTCACAGTAGAAAAATCGTGGTATGATCAAAGTTTCTTCCTGTTCTTTCTATTGATTAATTATCAAAATTTCTTGACTTTTAATGTCCTCTCAAGGAAAATTTCTGGGAAATTTCAAACTCAGTCTTCATAAAACTACTCTGACGCAAAATATCGCTCATGAATGTTAAAAATTGAACATATCTATAGATTTCTCACCAGAAATGCAGCAATGATGAAAACAAAAGATAATCCGAGATTAGGGAATATATTGCATCAGGATGAATTCTTCATCCAAACTCCAAAATGATCTTTTTAATCATCATATCCAGCCGTGGACAAGAATTGTTGCGCAGATCCTTCTTGCTTCTTTAATCTGTGAATGGTCTTTTTTTAATCTGTTGTAGCACTGAACATTTAAAGGTCATGATTGTACATCTTTAATATAGAGAAATAACATTTTTAAGCTGGTGATGCTGCAGGAAAATATAAATCCGCAAATGATTTTCGAAACTTCGGATCATCGTAGTGAAACCTCTTGAGATAATCCATCACGAAAATGTTCCTTTAAATAAGTGGAATACAGATAATGTGTTGCCGTCAAATACTAACCCTGTACATTTCAAAACTGTTGAGTGATCAACAATTCACTCAGCTAATTCAAATGTTGACTAAATGGGCTGAAAATTCATCAAATTCTCGTTGTCCATTGTTATGTGATTCGTCATTTAAGACAACTTCAGTTTTCTTGAACTTCGCAAATCATTCACGGCATGTTGTAATTCATTATCAGTTATCACAGTTGGTTTCATCTACCTCTGTTATTATTTTGACACAACTTGAAAAGAACAACATATAATGGGGTGTGTACATCTTGATCTCTGGCATTGTTCGTTTTTTTATGTCTTAAAACAGCAACGAGTAAACACTAAATACAGAATATACAAAGACAGTTTTCATTTGTGTATTCAATTTCTGTTTTCATCAAAAAGTAAGCGAAGAACTATTGTACATTCTTTATATATATATATATATATATATATATATATATATATATATATATATATATATATATATATATATATATATACGCGTGTCCCAGCGGATAGCTGTACGGAAAAATGGAATCGCCAAGGCATGGCTGTTTGTGTTTACTTCCCCCTTGGGAAAAACATGAAACTGTTTTTCCTTTCTTAGTTGTGGGCAAAATAACAAGAAACACTGGACTCTGATTTATGTAAAATATCCATTGCTTTTCATGTTTTACATTATCCTGCAGTATGCTGAGAAAAAGTTGGTATATATATGTGTGTGTGTGTGTGTGTGTGTGTGTGTGTGTGTGTGTGTGTGTGTGTGTGTGTGTGTGTAAGATGGTAAAAGGCTGGAGTAATGAATCATTCAACACTGAATCAAACACATTATATCATCTATATCCTGCAAGTCAATCGTGGGGGAATATCAACTTCGGTTAATCGAACATTGTAAACTATCACAGTGCAAACATCAAGCAAAGAGCTACTTTTAAGCAGACATTGGAAACTAAATGTCAAGGTAAATATCTTTTATGATCGAATAATAAACATTTTTCTGTTAAATCCTTTATATATATATATATATATATATATATATATATATATATATATATATATATATATATATATATATATATATCATAATTGAATGATTTTTTGTCCTGATAGAATTATTCCCGACTCCGGTTTAACTGGACTGAATAATACATATATATATATATATATATATATACACACATATACATATATATATATATGTATGTGTGTGTGTGTGTGTGTATGTGTGTGTGTGTGTGTGTACCCCGAAGCATATATATGTAAATTATCCATGAATTTGAAATGTTAGACCCCAGGCATAATTTTCCCAAAAGAGATAAAGTACAATCATAATATCTCAGTCGTTCTTAAAGACACATTAGCGCCCCCCCCAGCCCTTCAAGTTGAAACATGAAGATCACATTA
>OY757906.1:1581959-1641959 GCA_963585895.1 Sepioteuthis lessoniana | reverse complement strand
ATGCATTATCCAAAATTTTATTATTAATATATACGCGTATGTGTGTTACTTTAAGCATTTGTGTATTTGTGAAATGTTCTCCAGTATATATATATATATATATATATATATATATATATATATATATATATATATATATGTATCATTCGGTCCAGTTAAACCGGAGTCGGTAATAATTCTGTCAGGACAAAAAATCATTCATCTATGAACATTTAAATTTTCCTGGTAAAGAGCTCAATGTAACTGACATCACAGAGCAATAATTCTTTTAAGAAAAACAAAAACCGGCCACATTAGGATTATAAACTTATTTCCATCCTGTTATGGGTATTGATATGAATCAATAACACAATATATATATATATATAGAGAGAGAGAGAGAGAGAGTGAGAGAGAAAGAGAGAGAGAGAGAGAGAGAGAGATCCGCAAGTCGGGCAAATATCAGCTCATAGCATAAAATTGCGTGTTCAAATTCCAGCTAAATCTCATTGCACTCCTTTTCACAATAATGTCTTCCCGAAGAAAAGTACTTAACAAAAAGTTCTCATCACTGTCACACCCCAATACTTAATAGGTCTCCTACAGTTGACCATTATTCTATTGTAAATACTCAAAAAACTTAATATTCCTGTTATCAACACATGCAAGAACAAGCCATAAACTTTTAATTACAGAAAAGTTCTTATATACGTTTGTTATATGATGCACACACGCGTATAAGTATGCAAAGACAGATCTAGGAGATTAGATCCTGACACAGCTTAATAGTTTTTAGAATATTTCAATGTATAATATTCAATGTATTTGCTAAACGAAGAAGCGTTCGACATCGGCAAGAAGGGAGATTATGTTGAAAAATAAATATCTGTTGCGCTAATAATTTTTTTTCACTAATAGGCTATCAAATCTTTGATATATATATATATATATATAGAAAGGAAAGGGTGAGGGTGTCTGTGTTTATAAATACGTCTACATCTGAAAGGTGTTTTGCAATGTCAAATTTATTATTTCATGTTGATAAATAATGTTTTTGGCTGTTTTTCTAAAAGATTTTTTCGACTAGAATTTTTTTTTTTTACAATTGATAAGTAAATAACTTTTTATACCCGACAAAGGAGAAAATAACTCCGAAAAACACGATAATCAATCAATATTTGATTAAAAAATAAGTGTTCGATTTGATAGATATTTTAATTTTTGGGAATAGTCAATGATATAAAATGTTACAAGTATATTGGGAGCATTTTATCTTTTGTATATTTGATGAAGAAATTACACGTTGGTTAAAATAGTATTTAAACATTATGATCACTGGGGTCACCGATAACGCGTAACCTGGGTTTGGCGCTACTCATGTATTGTGGTTTTAGACTTAACGCTTAAATAGCATTCTAAAATGAAATCAATATAATTTAAATACCATTTAGAATAAACCATAAACAATAGGATTATAAAAACAAGTTTTTTAGTCGAACATCCACAAGAATAACTTTCTTTTTATTAAATCAAAATTACGAGAGAAAACTTTGAAACACTTGAAATCCCTGCCACTATTGAATTATTCTTTTGTGTGTCCTGATAGACATAGGCATACAAAACCTGATTTACCTCTGTTTCTGAGCTTATTTTGCTGACTTTTATCTTTAGTAATAGACAATTTTAAGTATTGCTGATGTTGCCAATTATATATCAAACGTTGAACGAAAGAAAAAAGAAAGAAAGAAAAGAAAACTTATACCATGAGCATCGTAACCACTATAGAATTCTGAAGATAAATTTCAAATATTATAAATTGAATATATTTTCCTTTGTATTTTTTATTAAGGAATACTCTCTTCGACATTTGTTTATATCAAAACTTAACATTCCGGAAATTATAAGTATCTTCGTCTTTTCTCAAATAGAATCTACGAGTACATAATTATTTCTTAAACGGGAATGTTACACGTCAAAAAATGATGTGACAACTTACTAAAAAAAAAGCTTCTGTTAAATATACAAGTATCTGTGCACTCTTTTGAAGATAAAAGTAGTATCTTCTGTCAAGGATCCATGTGTAATATATCTCTGCGCTTCGAGAAAAGTGCTGCACACACACGCGGGCGCGCACGTGCATATATATATATATATATATATATATATATATATATATAGTGATAGATAGATATATATGAGGGAGTTATTCTCACATATTATTTGTTTTGTATCAAAATAGAGCATTTAAAAAATTTGAAAGTTTTATCAGAAATCGATCAAAATTGGTTATTTGAATTGGTATTACGTTATGGTTATATATATATATATATATATATATATATATATATATATATATATATATATATATATATATATATATATATATATATAACCGTTTTTCATTTATTATTTCTCATATATATATATGTTTTGAGACTGAAACTGTGTTCACTGAAGCAGGAATAAACAATGAATGAAGCGTTAACGTTAAGATACCTCTCTAGCTATTAACCACTTATTCCAGTGAATTTTCTATTTGCTGAAACACTAGTAAAAACTCTTTTGATATGAAGCTACGCAGTGATATTTACTTTAATGTCCTAAATGTTCTTAAATCCCGAGGAAACAAGAACAGGTTGCTCGGAGTCTGAGGTACTGGTCACTGACCAGTGGTCAGTATAGATGGTGTTGTATTCGTATAATCTCGCATTTCGCCAAGAACAGACCAGATTCATGATGAATGACATATTCTTTCTTTCAAGATTCTGGTCCTTTTTAGCCTTTGTAATAACAAATAACTCTGTATCTAAGATTACTGAATCATCTCCGAATTATACTCAAATTACCCATGATTCGTCACCTGTTATAATGGTTTTGAAAAAGTCTGTATCAGTTTCTGCCAACTGAAGATATCGGTGGTCCTCATCATCAGAAATTTATTCTACTTTAGTGCCAGAGCCCGTAAAACGAACTTACTTTCAACTCGTCTCTCTCCTCAGTAAAAATAGTTTGCCATGACCCAATGGAATGGGCCACCTCATCCTAAAGCCCTCTGATAGGCTATCTTCTATCAGCTTTCTCTGATAGGCAATCTTCTATCAGCTTTCTCTGATAGGCAATCCTCTATCAGCTTTTACACGACTAAGCACTTTCTCAATTGTTTCAACTGATCTTCTTCCTTCCTGGGAGAGGGAGTATCAATCAAAAATCCTGTCACTAACAAATGGCCAGGTTTTGCCAAAATTTATGCGAGAATCGTTATTCACAACACCATGAGTGAAATACAATTTTTTTCAATTAAGTTTACATCTATCCATCAAGCTATCTATCTTTTTTGCGAGTTTTCATATAAAGTTGCTACGTTCTTTTATCGAATTTAAGCATCGTGCTAACTTATTGCTAACTTACAAAATGCCTCAAGAAGTCAATTAATGAAGCTTGCTAATAATGTGCCATTTCTGAAGTGTTGGCCTCGCAGCTTATTTCAAGTCTCGTATGAGAATAGTGTTTAAGCAATATAGGTTATTTCTAGAGGCACGTGTCGCGCCTGTTATCGTCATTGGAAAGGAGATCGACAAGGCGGGTCCAAATCTTTCACTCAGTTATTTGTAATTCCCTTCACGCATTTGAGAAAGGCATGAATCCATCTTTCCCTTCCCCCAGCCCAGATCTGCGTAAATGGGCAGACGGGAATTTTTCAGTCAAGGAGAGAAAAAAAGTAATTCAAACCACGTGTACTTCGCTTAAAAAAATACTTGCATCCTGTCTGAGTTAGACACACCCACACACATCTCTCTCTCTCTCCCTCCCTATCTCTCTCTCTTTCTCTCTCTTTCTCTCTATCTTAATTAAAATTTGTATATATATATATATGTGTGTTTATAAATCCATGTATGAATCATGTTTACGGACATTATTTTATTCTGGACTTTGATCAAAACGTTTTATTCACATTCAATATTTTTTGAAATTATCAACCCATTTTATTTTAAAGGTAGGTGTATAATAGATGGGTTATGAATTAGTTATTGACTTATAACTGATGCTCTGACATCAAATCATCGAATCAAACTTCTTAAATTGGCTCTGGCTCCAGAAAAAAAAAAGCAGCACGGTTAGAATTAACATCTACTACGTCATGCACTCTTATAGAATTGATTAATCACTGATTTCACATGAATATATTCATGACTTGCATGACAGTTCTGTAAGTTAAACAAAGGAACATTTTCATTCCAGCACTAACATATTTACTTCATCACCTTTATGACACCTGTAATCATTCTGTTTCTTAACACCTGGAATATAATGTAATATTCATTTCAGTTCATTTGTGAATTATATACTTCCGACAAACCAATCATTCATATGTGCATGTATATATGCACATGCACAATACCACTTATATATATATATATATGTGTGTGTGTGTGTGTGTGTGTGTGTGTGATTTGATCAGAAGTTAACATTTTCAATTTTTTATTTCCCGACACAAGAGTGTCATTTGAACATGCAGAATTATTGATAAAATAACACAAATTTTGTCAAACGCTAAGAAATGCGCCACATCAATATCATTTATAGACACAGCAGTCACGATGCATTCCTTTCACTTCCTCTACATGCAAGAAGTTTCAATATTTTTTAAGAGATTCACGCAAAATCAAGTTACATAATGAGGATATGAATGGCCAGTCTTTTGTCTGAACTAAATGAGTTCTCTCCCCCACCATCCTCTCTCTCTCTCTCTCTCTCTCTCTCTCTCTCTCCCAATATATATATATATATATTTAGATCGATATCTCTATCTATCTCTATATATATATATATCGATCTAAAAATACCTATTTTTATATTCTTTTAATAATTCAAGGAACTTTTAAAACATTTGTCATATGTACTTTCATTCATACGAAAATATTCGACCAAACTTATATTGCCCGAAACCATCTTTTCCATCGTTCCGCTGAAACGAGTATAAAAATTCGATTAATTTGTTCTTTTCAAATTTAGTATCGCACCTCTATAAATATTTCTGACACTTGAAAATACAAAATACAATCTTGAACACAAAACTATGTAGGTAGAAATTGATTACTAAATTTGGTATCGATCACATCATCGAATTGACTAAATTTATTGCCTCTGTTGAAATGACATAAATCCAAATTTTCCCAACGATTTACATGTTTTAAACCATCATTCTTAATTAAACTATTTTTTTGATTTTAAAAATATTTTTGTTAAATTCATTTATAATACTATATTGTAATCAGTTATAATATTGTAATCCTTTATTATTAGATGAGATACATAACAATATTTGACACACAAAGACACACATATATACACATATATGTATATATATACATACTCACATACATATATAAGAGTCAATGAGTTTGTGTCTTTCACGGCACAAGTGAATTTTTATTTAAGATTATCATTATACAATTGTTGATTTATGTGATTAATCTTGGCCCTTGAATTAAGTGCATTGACAGGACGGATAAAATACGAAATCTGTTTTTATTAGTTGATATTACAGGAGTCATTCACTAACCAGTTTGGCAACTCTTTTGCCGATTCTCATTTTCAGTCTTCTTTATTGAATCTGAACAAGATTCTATTAGGATTGGAAAACATTGTTTTCATCTGACAATTCATTTCAGCTAATTCTTTCTGATGTTTAACATTCAGAGCCTAAAAATATAAGGTTGATTTCGATAAAATCTGATTATTTTTACAATTTTAACTTATCCTTCATATAACTCTCAAAACCAAGCCATTAGATTCAAATTGACTGTTCACTCGAACAGAGGACTGGGAACTTACTTCAGACACTGCAGGTTCAAGATCACTAAAATGAGTCTGTGTATGAAAGAAGATTTGTGAAGTGGATGAGGAGAGAGAGAGAGAGAGAGAGAGAGAGAAGAAGAAGAAGAAGAAGAAGAAGAAGAAGAAGAAGAAGAAGAAGAAGAAGAAGAAGAAGAAGAATACAATTAATTTAGAAACGGAACGTCAATTAATGGGATGATTTTTGAAGGGCAAACTTCCTTTTTCGGATAGTTCTAATTTTAATTATTACTGGAGCCCAGTATATCGCGTATCACTGATTAATAATTAAATAATTAAACTTAATATATTTTCAGTTAAATATAAATATTGAGAAATAAATATTTCTCGTTTAACACTTTAAAAACACGAGTACGTAGCTTATTGAGAAAAGTGTTGATAACTTGTAACTGACCACATACACACACAGATATATATATATATATATATATATATATATATATATATATATATATATATATATATATATATATATATATAAGTAGTTTGTATTCTGGAATTTATATGTAAAACCGAAGAGACTTTTAAACGTTTCACGAGGGAAATTTTTTAAAAAATACATACAAATGAACAACAAAGCGATAAATAACAAGCCTTGAATAAACTCAACACATATGCGTCCTAAATTTGAAAATGAACGCCTATTTTTCTTCAAAATCCACTGATATAATCGGCCGGGCAAGATAACTTCATCGCAAGATTGCGACATGATTTCAGAATTTCGATTAAAAGTTATTCACTTCCTATTCTAAACGTCTGTAAACATCACGCAATTATACGTGGCAAAATTTTGACATGCATCAAAAGATCCACGGGAAATCTTAGTATTGTATGATAGTTACTTCTTTGGGAAAGGAGAAATAAAAGACGATGGATAGAAATTCGCTCAATTTAAAGAATAGGGTCTCTAAAAGAATAGGGTCTTTAAAAGAATAGGGTCTTTCAAAGAATTGGGTCTCTAAAAGAATAGGGTCTTTCAAAGAATTGGGTCTCTAAAAGAATAGGGTCTTTAAAAGAATAGGGTCTTTCAAAGAATTGGGTCTCTAAAAGAATAGGGTCTTTAAAAGAATAGGGTCTTTCAAAGAATTGGGTCTCTAAAAGAATAGGGTCTTTAAAAGAATAGGGTCTTTCAAAGAATAGGGTCTTTAAAAGAATAGGGTCTTTCAAAGAATTGGGTCTTTAAAATGTAATACGATGCACTAAAGATGAACAAGATTGAAATTACTTGCAATAAATTGTTACTGCATAATTATCACTTATTGATACTTAGAAATAAAAAATAAAAACAACAAAAAAAGACAAAACAAAACCCAAAATAAAACACCCACAAAAAACAAACTTCCTTCTACTCGAATATGACTCGAGTTTTTAAACATAAATCAACTTGTATGCGAAATCTTTACGATGTATCAAGTTATTTTGTATTAGATACAAATATTTTGAAATCTTCTAGATGCATACTTGTCGATGTGTAAAAAAGATATGATCCATCAATGGATCAATTTGGGAAAACTCATAAGATCCAGTGAATAGTATCTTTACGGAAGGAATCAAACCCAAAACTCCCCTTTTTTAACGAAATACGTAAAAATACGTAAAAATAATTTGTTGTTCAATTATTCTACTTTAAACAGTGTAAGTCTTTCCTGGTAAAATAAGGAGATGATCGTTTAAGCAGAATATTTTTAGAAATTATGTATTTTAGTGCACAACAACATTATCCAAACTTTGTCTCTTATAAGTAAAAGTCTTTTACTTTCTATTCCCAAATATCAAACTTTATTGGCAATATCTACAGAAAAAAAAAATTATAATTTAAAACGAAAGCAAATATAAATGAAGACAATTTTAATATAGAAGAGTTAAGTTATGATTAAGCATTTATATAAGAAAGGATTAATGTGTAGAATCTCGATGAATGATAAAGAAGGATGAATTGAAAACGCCCAATCATCAAAAATGGTTTTATAAATGGATATGGTTCACTTACTTTTCATGTATTCGGATTTAAAAGGTTCATTTACTAATTGACTATAATTAACCAGCTTAAAACAGAAGTAATGTCCTAATTTCAAGTTATCTTCCTGCAAAACTGGCTTTCCGGAAAAAAGCTTAAAAGAAAATATAAATTTTTTCGAGGTACAAATTGGTCTTATTGGTTGCAATATCTAAATGAACTGAATCAAGGTTCTACTATCAACACCGGTCCATTGGTCTAGCGGTCAAGTGTTCACCAATGGTCCGGGAGACCTGGGTTCAATCCCAGGCCGAGTCATACCAAAGACTCAAAAAACGGTCCTTGATGCCACCTTGCTTAACACTCAGCATTATAAGGTATGGATCAAGGGTAAAGTGGAGCAATCCAGGGAAAGGAGTAGCACCCTCCCCTACACCTTGGTGTAGCAGCTAGTGAAAAGGGAGACTTTGGGTCACCCTCGACTACGGTTGCCAACTTCACTTCTTCACTTATTAACATCTATCGTTGCTTCTGCCTTTACTTAAATATAATAGTTCACGTTTTACCGACAGATGTCAACTTACATTTTAAACAGGTGTCGAGACATGAACATATTAGAATAAATATGCACACTACTTCATTGTTTACAGTGGCTGTTAAATTCTTCCCGAACTTGAGATTTCGATGTAAAACTTTTGTCTCTATTTCTTTAATCTTATAAAAATTATCTCGAATTTAATATGTTTCTCAATAAGTCCATTTGGAAAGTTATTCGTCGCTGAGCAGGAAACTCAGTTTAGATTTTGGTTTAATCTTTTAAAACGAATTTTCCGAATCCTTTAAGGACAATAACAAAACAAGTTCTCGTAATAGAAATCAAAAATATCTGATGATGTGTATCAAGCTGTTTAGAATACTAAAGTAGAAATATATACTAAATCAACATACTAAAAGATGATACGTACCTAAAATTAATAGATGAACTGTGGAATTTTCTTTCTTTCTTTCTTTCTTTGTATGTAACTGATGCTAATATTAGAATATACTATTTGTGTGCTCTGCATAGGATAGAAACGTAGCTTCTGAATACTTCATGATCAGACAGTAGTATCGGCATCAGTGAAAATCTAATTAATTATATCAAACAAAACTTTTTTCTTAAATGTATCTATTTTATTAAGTATTATGATTGATACTTTTCGAAATAAAATTTGTTTTTATTTGCATATTTGATATCTTAAAGTTTTTGAAATAACCAAATTACAAATAATATATTCTGATATAAGACAAAGGTAATAATCCATATATATATATATATATATATATATATATACAGTGGTGTCCATAATGTTTCGCTAGAAAAAGTAGATATAACTTTTTATCTAAGCTATTTTAGATTCTATACTTTTCACAGACAATAAATACGATATTAATTGTTATTCAGTGAAATTTTGGTGTCATTTAAGATGATAATAAAAAAAAAGTATTGAATGATTTAGTGATTTACTGCAAAACCCAGGGCGGCAAAAATGATCCGAACGATTGAAAAAATGAACAAAATACTCAAATATTATAGAAAATACAGAAATTATTTTATATTTAGTGTGAAGCCCTTTAGCTTCAATCACACTCTGACATCTTCGGCTGCATGAAGAAATTAATTTATTGATATCTTGCCGAGTGATCTTATTCCATTCTTCCTGAAGGGCATTCCATAATTGCTCTGCTGTTTTTGAATTTCTGGCTTTAGAACGTTCTCCTAGAGTCTTACACACATTCTCAATAGGATTAAGATCTGGGCTTTGAGGAGGCCAATCCATAACAGTAACATTTTCTGCCTTGAGGAAGTTCATTACTACCATAGCCTTGTAACATGGGGCATTGTCCTGCATGAATATGGAAGGTTGCTTAGTTGAATTTCTCAGCACAGGCAAGACATGATCTTTTACAAGTTGTTTATAAACTCCTGCATTTGCCTTTCATTGTAATCGCACCAAAGGGCCCACAGCATCTACAGATATCATCCCCCAAACCATGACACTTCCTTCACCGAATTTAACACTAGCCTGAAGGCACTAAGGCGACAATTCTTCATCTACTTTTTGACGAACATACGTTTTCCGATCTGAGCCAATTAACAAAAACTTAGATTCATCACTGAAAAGCACCGTTTGCCATTTTTCTTGAGACCATAACACATGTTCATTTGCAAAAGCAAGACAACACTTTTTATTCTTGAAGGATATCAGTGGCTTCACTACAGGTGCTCTAGGTAAAAGTTGTTGTTCAACTAAACGACGAAACACAGTCTTCCTAGATAAAGGTTTTCCCTGTTGAATGCTCATATCCCGAGAAATTGCAGCAGAAGTTTTAAATCGGTCCTTTTTAACCAACTTTACCATAGCACAATCTTCTCTCTTGGTCGTTATTCTTGGCCTACCTGTTGATTTTCTTGCTTCAGACGAACCATAATCATTGTAGACCTTAAGAATACCGTGAACAATACTTTTTAACTTGTTTACAGTCTCTACAATAGCCCTAATACTTAGATTATCCTTCATTCGAAGCCTCATAATTTCTGTATTTTCTGTAATATTTGAGTATTTTGTTCATTTTTTCAATCGTTCGGATCATTTTGGCCGCCCTGGGTTTTGCAGTAAATCACTAAATAATTCAATATCTTTTTTTATTATAATCTCAGATCACACCAAAATTTTACATAATAACAATTAACATCGTATTTATTGTCAGTGAAAATTATAGAATCTAAAACAGCTTAGATAAAAAGTTATGCCTACTTTTTTTGACGAAACTATGCCGTTATATATATATATATATATAAGATATTGGAAAATATAAAAAAGGAATTTATTTTAGATCAAAGAATATCAAATACAATCATCAATTTCACATTTTTCCAATCGTCTGCTGATTATGGGACCGTTTCTTTTTCGAATTCATAATTTGTTACACTCTTAGAAGTGGTCGAAGAGATTATATATGTATTGATCATTTTGGTTTGGTTTGGTTTTATGGCATATCAAATATTGCAGGCTATTTATTGCCAAAACCATTTTTGACATAGAAACAATTCTATTTCTAACAATTCAGTTTAGCATAAGTACAGTTTTTTGTTTACTTTCAGTTAAATGTAAAAACAGTTCTATTTCAGACATTTATTAACCATGAGTACATAGTTTGGTTTTATTTGACACTTAGACAGGACCCTATTAAGTGCTACCACTTCGGTTCAAAGTAGACCTGGGAGCGGTGGCAATGAAGGGATACTCCGCATTCCCCAAAGCTCCAGCATTACTGGAAGCTTATTATCAGATTATTTAGTGCCATATCGAGAACACTCTTTAGGGGAGTCTTACCTCACTGCAGAGAAGCAGTCGGCGTATTTACAATCCCAGCCGGCAATATATATATATATATATATATATATATATATATATATATATATATATATATATATATATATATATATACGAAGTGCATACGATAAGTTTCCAGACTTTTTTCGCATGAGAACTTTTATTGACAGTACACACATAAAACTCTAGTCCCCTTCAAAGTAATCTCATCCAGCTGGATAACTTCTGGAAGGCCCCATGTGTGAGCGTGTCAATGACCTTCGTCACAGCCTCATTTATCTCCTCAATTGTCTTATAACGACAGCTTCTGCGCTTAGGGAATAAGTAAAAGTCACAGGAAGCAACGTCTGGACTATAGGGAGGTTGAGGAACTGTCTTCATGCCAATCTTGGTCAAATAGTACGTGACAAGGATGGAGTTGTGGACTGCTGCATTGTCCTGGTGGAAATGCCACTGACCCGATTTCAAGAGTGCTGGCCTCTTCCCAATGAATCTCTTCCTGAACTCCCTTAAAAACTCATCATAGTAACCCCAACCCTTACCCTTTGGCCAATTAACTCTGGTGTATTGACTTCCTTAATCCTCCCAAAATTCTCATCATCCCTCACAGACTCCCTGCCTTCCTTGAATCTCTTATGCCACTCAAAAACCGATACTCGATTCATGCAAGATTGTCCAAAAGCAATCTGAAGCATTCCATACATTTCTGGTGGCATTTTTTCCAAGTTTACAACAGAATTTTATTACATATCGTTTATCTAAAGTGTCAGATTGCATTTTTGAAATTCACCAGCTGTGAAAATCAGGCTTTAGTAGGGTGTATTCGAATTCCTACTGTAGCAGTTCATTTGAACCTGAAATCATAAAAGTTGGTCATTCATTTCATAAGATTTATAGCAATAACATACTGAATTTTCAAGAGTCTACGACCATTTTAAATGCCCATACGAAAAAGTCTGGAAACTTATCGTATGCACCTCGTATATATATATATATATATATATATATATATATATATATATATATATTGAATATGAAAAAAAGAAACGATTTTATGGTGACCAGATGATCATAAAATCGTGAAACTGATAGTTGTGAGTGACAAGTTTGCGTTTAAAAAATCACACACACACACACACACACACACACACACACACACACACACATATATATATATATATATATATATATATATATATATATATATATATATATATGAATTCAGAGCGATGATTACAAGTGATTTTTATAACTTTTGAAATAAACTTTTGAAAATGTTGAAGGTCGATATGATCACTTCAGCAAAACTTTGTGTTTATTTAAATATTAATTAGTTTTCCTAAGTGCCAACTCTGACTCACCTCTTTTTAAAGATGATACGGTAATAGTCAAAATAGGCGCTTACAAAAATGTTAATGTCACCCCGTTTTTTAAATTACTCTCTCGCCCAGTTTTCTTTTTTCAAACGGGGGATAATTGAAACCGCTGTTTACTGTAGCATCTTTTCCAAATATATCAATTCTGATGGGTCGTTTCATATCCCAGAAGACTGTCAGCATGACCTTCTTAACTGACCGTTGCATCTGGAACCTTTTCTTTGGTGCAAAGTCAATGAGTTTCCACTCCCTTTAGCCCATAAGTAAAGATTTGTTTAGACTGAAACATTCTTCTCTGTACACATGGCACATTCTTCTGTATATTTCACTTAGTTTTTACCTTTTTCAGCCACAAAACAATTTGTGTACATTGAATTCCCCTGTTGTACAGTGACTAAAGTGTTGGACTTTGACAACGTAGTGAGTTCGAAATCCAGTCACAGGCTATTATATTTTTTATTTCGGGTCAATACCTTTGGGAAATGCATGAACCTCCTTTATTCCCAAGTCCTATTGATTAGATAGTACCACTATTGTCCTTCTTCCGGTCCATTGGTATAATGGTTAGAGTGCTCACCGTGGGACCAGGGTTCAATCCCTGGTTAAATCATAACAAAGACTCAAAAAATGGTCCTGGATGCTTCCTTGCTTAACACTCAGCCTTATAAGGTATGGATCAAGGGTAAAGTGAGGCAATCAGCAGAAAGGAGTACCGCCCTGTCCTACTGTTGCATACGGCCAAAATATTCAGATGCATAGGAATCCTGCAAAACACTGACGACTTTCTTTAGTTCATGTATGAAACGTTTATTAACTTTTTTGACTTTTAGTTTTTCGACACGAGGAGAGAGAGACACACACACAATTTTTACTATGCTGACTGTTCCTACATCGCTCTTCTGTCAACTCCCCACCTGAACTCTCGGCCCACAGTCAGAATCTCAACTCACAGACCCAACAAACGCGTGTGCATCCCGTTGCCCACAAACTGGACTCGCCTCGCCCAGCTTCAAATCTCAACTAGCCTCGCCCAGAGACAAATCTCAACTAACTGCTTTTTCAAAAATCATCAAAATTGCCAACCCATCGCTTCCGGGCATGACGTCATTCACACCCCAGTCCCATTTCCTATCTGGAGATTTTATTATGACATTTGTGATTGTCACATCCTCCGCGCGCGAGCATGAACACATGCGCTAATAGCCGAACAGTTCTAAGCCTGACCAAACTGAATGATAAGATATAACCAACGAAAATTGATAATAAAAAAAAATCCTTCCGCAATTATATAACACTACACCTTGGTGTAGTAGCTATTGAAAAGGGAACCTTCGGGTCGCCCTCAACTACGGTCACCAACGCTATTTTATGGTCCTTCTACAATGATGGTTTTGGCATTAAATAACCCACGAAGGTTGATAAAACAGTTATTGAAGAAACCAAACCAAAAATTTGATGACAGCCTTTTTTTCAAGACCCGACCACTCTGTTTTATTTGCCACCATTTTGAATAGCCTCAAATAAATATTTTTGCAAGATTAAAATAATTTTGCTAAAAACAATTCTAAGCAATGCGGTGTTTACATTTATGGAAAAAAAAATGTGGTGGTAATCTCTTCAAAATAAATAAAATGTTTGAAATAAAATCCCTAAAAACTGAAAATGTTCGACAATCGACTTGTTTATCGTAAGAAAAATCGAGAAAAATCGAACTGTGGTGCCATGTTGATTTCAAATTTCATTAGCCTCATACTCAGCATTCTTTTCGGTAAGACTTTAGACAACTTAAAAACTTTAATACTGTCGTCATAATGAATTCTTCTTACTTGATACTAAGATTTTATCATGCAGAAAGGAAGCAGAATATTAAAAGAATTTGTTGCAATTGTTAATTCTTGATGTGTTTCTTTGTTGCTTATCAATCAATCTACTCTCAAACCATCAGAAGTTGACACGCTGAAAATTAAACGAAACCACTTTTCTCACGTCTTCCTCGAGGAAAGAATTTAGCAGATCCACTAAAAACGAGTCTGATTGCCAGAAATAATATATCAAGACAAAATCATTCAATCAAGATCACTCCCATATTGAAAAAAAAAAAACACCATCTATTTACTGCTCCTCAGATTTAGCAATAGAAAAGGAGGATGCCAATAACAACCGGGTCTTATGAAGCCACCCAAAAATCTTAGAGAATGCGTCTGTCCCATAACACAAGGCACTACACATCTAATAACATTTTACGAGGTGCACGACGATAAGTTTCCAGACTCTTTTTTTTGTATGGGCACTTTTATTCACAGTACACACATGAAACTCTAGTCCCCTTCCAAGTAATCTCTTCCCGCTGCAATGCACTTGTTGTACCGTTCCAACAACTTCTGGAAGGCCCCACTGAAGTCCTCTTGTGTGAGCGTGTCAATGACCTTCGTCACAGCCTCTTTCATCTCCTCAATTGTCTCATAACGACAGCCTCTGAGCTTAGGGAATAACCAAAAGTCACAGGGAGAAAGGTCTCGACTATAGGGAGGCTGAGGAAGTGTTTTGATGCCCATCTTGGTCAAATAGTCCGTGACAAGGATGGAGTTGTGGACTGCTGCATTATCCTGGTGGAAATGCCACTGACTCGATTTGAAGAGTGCTAGCCTCTTCCGAGGGAATCTCTTCCTGAACTCCCTTAAAACCTCAACATAATAACCCCAACCCTAACCCTTTGGCCAATTAACTCTGGTGTATTGACTTCCTTACTCCTCCTACACCTCTCATCATCCCTCACAGACTCCCTGCCTTCTTTCTCTTATGCCACTCAAAAACTGATGCTCGATTCATGCGAGATGGTCGAAAAGCATTCTGAAGCATTCCATACGTTTCTGTGGCATTTTTTCCAAGTTTAAAACAGAATTTTATTGCATATCGTTCTTCTAAAGTGTCCTCTCGTCCAGATTGCATTTTTGAAATTCACCAGCTGTGACAATCAGGCTTTAGTAGGGTGTATTCCAATTGCTGCTGTAGCTGTTCATTTGAACCTGATAGTATAAAAATTGGACAGTCATCTCATAAGATGTATAGCAATAACATATTGAATTCTCAAGAGTCTATGACAATTTTAAATGCCTGTATAAAAAAAAGTCTGGAAACCTATTGAAGGCACCACATATATTTCTATTGTAATGCACTTTGGAAAGGTATGAAATTAATCTACTCTTTATCCAGTTTCGGCAGCGGCTCTCATGACTTTCCTGATATCACTATGATGTCATAAGATACTTGAGAGAAACTGTGACGGTCAGGTTGAAAGAGTTACTCTTGGTATTAACAAATATCATTTAATACAAATTGCCGAGACAAAAATACAATTAGTTTAAGTAAAATAGTTTTGTTGTTGATTTCGATTAAATGATAAAGTAACAAGACATGTTTTGCATAAACTAGCAAAAGGTTACACACACACACACACACACACACACACACACACACACACACACACACACACACACAAGAGAGAGAGAGAGTGCGGAGGGAAGGTGAAAGAATAGAAGGATAAGGATAAAAGATAATAAATACCTCAGAAAGAGTTTTCCTCCGGAGATGGGATGGCCTGACGATCTGATGAAAAGATATCAAATTCTTTTATGCATGCACGTGATTACCACGTGATAATCACGTGCTAGAAAAGTTCATTCGAAAAATAAAAATTCACAACGTTCTTTGATAACATCACATTGTTCTTGATTTCAGGCTCAATACAAAGATAACGTACGTTCTTAATAATGACCAATAATGGTCGAAAGTACTCGAAATGCGATAAAAAAAAAAGAAGTTTTTATTCGCCTACAGGAGAAACTTTATAAAAAAAAATCTTTATTGGGGTTAATGAAATGTTTTGCTACGATTACATCTGCAGATATTTTGTACTCAGTTCAAAATCGACATCATTCCTCAAAGGTTTTGTTACTTTATCTTCCGTTAATGTGTCTTTATGTATTTATAAATGTGGACGAATAAATTCTAAAATGTTTAGGAAAGGCACAAGTGATTTGCTGAAAGGATGAATATCATAGAAAATGTGTTTCCTATTACTGGATAGAATGATTTCAAGATTGGTGTGAAATATCAGGTGAGATAAGAAAATGGTGAAGTTTTTGATGTATTAACAGATTTCTAAATCTTTTTAAAATTTCCGAACATTTGTTTATATATATATATATATATATATATATATATATATATATATATATGTAAAGTGATTTTATAAGACAGATTCATTAAAGTGATCTCAAAATCGATATTATTTGCTGTCGAATCCAGGTGTGTGTCGTATTTGAAGGGAAAGACTCGATTAATTCTCCACCATCAACTGAGATCTATTTAGATTTTTCCTACTGGCGTGTGAATATCATGAAAAGCCATTTTCTATTGTTGAACCTTTATCGGTGGGTGGAGATCAAGTTTTTGGGGTACGATGGTGATTTGTATCCCTGTGAAACGACACATCCGATATTTGTTAAAGAGAGATTTTTCTTTCTATCTGTATATGATATAAAATATGTGCAATCCCACCTGAATTTGTGGCAAATTTTGAGTCATCGAGCTTTGGTGAATGAAATCCTAAAAAAAAAAAAAAAAAAAAAAAAGATTGTTTATACAGAATCTTCGAATTTAAAAGTTGAATTTAAAAAATATATCTGACAATACAACACGTAAAATGGCGAGATTGAACCGTTTTTTTAGGACAGCCATTTGTGTCGTCAACTTAAATAGGCATTTAGTTGAATTTCTCTCCGTCAAATTGTTTCAATATATCAAAGTTAAGTTTTGATTTAACTCTATAAGATTTTTTTCTTTTATTACTAGAGAGATGAGTTCGAGATGGGTTAAGAACAATTTTCCAAGATCAAATTTCGTAGAAGATTTAAACCTGATTAGATTAATGCTTGAATTTTGCCCCACAGTAATCCAGAAATTCCGATCGGAACTGTGAAAAAAAATGATTGCAAAATCGAGGAAGTAAAATTCCCCAAAATCTTTGACTAAAAAACATGGCTGAGAAATTTACCAAAAAAAAAAAAAAAACATGACATAGAAAATGAAGAAAAATGGATACAAAAGAAACGAAAAAATATACTCACAAAAAAAATGAACCCAAAAATACACATTACAAAACAAACCCACACACCCCACAGGACAACAACCACACAACACCATTAACCACAAAAAGAACCTTACGATAGAAAAAAATCATTGAAAAGCACAAACATACCCAAACAACAGATGGAATTTTCAAAACACACACCATCATACACAGAAAATCGTACACAGTATTAACCCCAACACACACCAACACACACACAAACAAACTTATACAAACATGAAATTAATCCCTAAACATACCTTCACACACAGACACAAAAGAAATGGCACGTCTACCAAATATATCCACAAACGTAGAATAGAATAAGTTACATCTATTATATTACACCCCACAAAAATACAACCACAAAATTACCCTAGAACATATAAATTAAAGAAAAAATCAGATTGGTTTATGAAAACTATGCCTAAAATTTTACTTCATCCCAAAAAGCAATCTAGGAGAATTAAAAAGAGACTGCAAGGAATTTAGATTGATAGAAAATTATATAACAAAAAAGAAAAAAATATAAACGACTCCCGAGTAAAAAATAAATCCAAATTCTTCCCGGACAAAAGTAGTTACAGTGAATTAAAGATTTTCTTCGAAAAGCTGTGGAGCATTAATTTACAAGAAAAAAAAAAACGAATACATATAACAGCCTCTCAGCCAAAAAAGACAAACCTACTCCACAATCAACAGAGATTTATTTAGATTTTTCCTTCTGGCGAGTGAATATCAGGAAAAGCAATTTTCTATTGTAGAGCCTTTATAGGTGGGTGAAGATCAAATCTTTGGTACGATTGTGAAAATAATTTATACTGGAAAATAACGACATAATTCTATAAGAAGCAGACAAAAGGAAGTGCAGTGATAATTTTAAATAAAACAGATTACAGAGCAAAAATCCAGGAATGAAGCTAACTATAAACTAATTGATAAAGAAAATATCAAAAATTACAAAATTCTGCACAATACTCAATGAGACATTTTCTAAAAAAGAAAAGGATTTTCTAATCAAATATATTCCAAAAACTAGCATTATACTGATTACCAAAACTCTGCAAATCAAAAAAAAATTAAAGTAGCCGTTGAAACACAAAAATTAGAATACATAGAAATTTAAAACCCCAGTGACTTCAAATTCAGACCTAAAGTATCACACTAAGCAAGCGCCACTAACAGACTTGGCAAACTAATATATTCTACCACAACCACCACCCTTATATAAGATAAAAAGCCACATCAGAGATGGTATTCACTTTTTAAACTCGATACTGCGAAAAACTGATCCTTATACACTCATACAGTAATATTCCTATGAATTCGGAAAACAGGCCATCTCATTTTGGAGTGAATGCATTAATAAATAACGGATTCTCATTCGCAGAAAAATACCACAAGAAAACCTAGCCCCACCCCGCAAAAATAGCAACAAACAACCCTTAGCATATATTTCAACATACAACGGAAACAACGCAAAACTATTTACAACAATACCAAAAAACCTTGATTAACTTAAAAACAATGAGAGATTTATAAACAAAGACGTACGAAAATTATTAAAAGCTAATGACAACTGAAAAAAATTAAAACATACACTTACCAGATCAAAATTTGGGGAACATACAACGCATGAAGTTTAAAAAGCAAAAATAAAAGTTTTACTGAATATAATGTAATCTTACAAAGAAAATACTATAATTTAAAAAAACAAACATCAACAGAAATTTAAGCAGCAATTTCGAAAATGTAGTTTACTTAATCCAATGCAAAAAATGCAACCAAATGTACATAGGATGCACCCAAACACAAAACGATAGACTTAAAAGCAAAATGATATGATCAGACATCAGAAAAATTCATGGAGATTTACGAATGTCGCAACAGACACTTTAAAACAATGCCAGTCTACTAGACCATTAGTTCAAATCAAGAAAATGAGCTTCATAGAAAGATTTAAACCATAACTTAAAAGATCCTGACAACTTAGGCGTATACTTACACTTACACAGACACACACAAAAACACAGACACACATACACACTGATTAGCTAAAAACACATCTATGTATGGGGATATATACATTCTCACTCACATTAAATGCACTTAATGGCTTTGAAAGTATATGCGTGTACGAGTGTATGTATGCATAAATGTATACACACACACACACACACACACACACACACACACACACATATATATATATATATAAATATATATACCAGTGAACACGTGCGCCCACCCGTTACGAAAACACACTAATACAAATGATACACATATCCATTAGACAGTTTCGCAGATACAAAGAATACATACAAATATGTGCACTCAAAGATATTGATAACCAAAAGTACACACATATATACACAAGACATAAGAATTGGTAAAATTGTAAAAAAAAAAAAAAAAGAGGAGAAAGAACAAAGAAAATCACGAACAAAATTGCCCAAAATTGTCACGGAAAATTAATGCCAATGGGACAACCGCAGATATTAAACCTGGAATCAACAACAATCGACCCAAACGATCTATGAACACCTTTTATTTATAAAGATGCAAACATCAATTGTCCGAATAGGATTAGAATGTCCGAAACATGTTTCGCATAAATATAAACATACATGGAATAACAATACAAAATATGTTAATACTAAATTATTTGAGAACCTTTTCATTTTAATATGTGAGTGTGTTTGTGTGTGTGTGTGTGTGTGAACATTTATATAGAAACCAGAGAAAGACAGATATATGCGAGGTGCGTATTTATGTACCTAATTAATACGAACATATCAAATACAAAGATGAAATAAAGAAAAACAAAATTTTAATTATAGATTAATTATCGGTAAAATAAAAATGTCGCTGATTTTATTCTGTCAATTGAGTCAATAATTCAATAAAATATCCACCAATGATTTGACTAGTGGCTGATATTATTGTCTTTTTTTCCTTTCCTAACTAGTGATCAGTGTTCGAGCTCAGGTCAAAGTCACGATCTTAAACTTATTTTCAATTTATTTTCAAAACGTGAATATCCATTTTATTTAGAGGATTTGCGTAATACAGTCTTTTTATTCAACAATTTTTTCTTGTTTCAGATGCTAAATAAATATTAATAACGCTTACGACTTTTTTATTCAAATGTTTATAAAGCTCAGAAAAGTTTTCTGTTTAAATCTCCAGCCTCTTCCTTATATATATATATATATATATATATATATATATATATATAGTTGTATATATACATATATATATATTGTTTGTATGTATGTAAGTTAGTGTAAGATATTTGTGTTTAAGATATTTGTGTGTATTTCATTGGTCCGTACTTGGTGTCTATGCTAAATATATCTGCCAATACTCATGCAGAAAATGCCACGCCTTGTCTGAGTTTTGCGCGTTCAACACACGTCTGATGCTGTCACAAAATAATTATGTCTTCATCTGACGACTTTTATGACATTTTTGTTGCCTCGGTACCACACACTTATTGAATGCGACCATAACCTTTTCATTCGGCCGCTTTTCACTCTGACGGTTTGTGGGCGGGTTGGGCTGACGAAGCTAATATTAACAATAAAAGAACGAAAGAGAGAAATGCTTAGAAATATGAATTTGGCGATAGGTGGCGAATACTTTCATCTGCTTTCCTCAAAAGTATCCATAAAAATTGAAATAAAGAAAACTAACCATTCACATGTGTAAATGTGAGTGTAAATATTTTCGTTAGGTGATTACACACTCGCACACGTACATGGCTTCAAATATGAACGCAGACATATATATATATATATATATATATATATATATATATATATATATATATATATATATATATATATATATATATATAATGGACATAGTTTTATATGCACAAATAATTGCTTACTTATATTTTTTCAAATGCATGACTGTGAATAACTTTATCGTCAATGACGCACTGTCTATATATATATATATATAGTACAGCACAAAACACCCTGCTAAACAAAAAATCAGAAATATTATCCAAATGTCAACATGAGAACAAACATCTATTTTTGTATTTCGACCCATACACATAATCTATCTCCACTACCACCACCACCACCACCACCACCACCACTATCCACCATACCAATACTACATCCATCAGTAACCCTCCCGCACCCCTTCACGAATAACCCCACAACACACCCGACGCACAGTAAGTACCATTTCCCTCCATTGAACCTTTTTATATCCATCTCCAAACACCTTCACCCCCTGTTGATATAATCTTAGCCATTATTTCATGATTGTTCGAAGTACGTCTCGTAATACAGTATATTTACCACATCCCTTTCGTATATACCATCATACATTACAATAACGTATACGTAATAAAACGTTCGAACAACATAAGCAACTAAAACAAATTATAACATGCATAATGCAATTTAACACTGAACAAATTCCAACATATAAATATTAATATTGCATAATACACCATAGTATATTACAATATATTACCATGTCTCTTAAAACCACGATATTCCCACCTCTCCTATTATTTTTACGTTTTAGATCCAGCATCCATTTTTGTCTATTAGACTCACGTGTCAAATCAAAAACATTCATTTTCTTCATAATACAATGATGATGATAAATTTGTCCCTTGGCTAAAATCATCACTACACACAAAAATGTTTTTATTCGGTCAAATCCCCAATTGTATCTCGACTTCCGCTCCACATCGCTACACATATATTCTTGAGATAACCCCCAAATCTGCCACGCGGCGAATGTATCATCATACACACACACATATTCTAACAATCACATATACGTCCATAACACATCTATACGCAAATACAATCCCCCCCCACACACAGAGTTATACGCAGTTCTAAAGTAAACATTCTTTTGACTGTAGTTTTCGATTTTTTCGATTTCTCCAAAATCTTACTTTCTTCTACTTTTGATTACAGTGTAAAGTCGGCATGAAACCAATGGTCACAGTAAACATCCACGCTATTAAGTATATATAAAAACTAATATATATTTAATTATTATTATTGTTGTTTATATATACAGATAGACTGAAAGAGAGACAGGAAGAGTGAAAAAGAAAGTAAATGAGGAAGAAAGAGACAAAGAAAGAAACAGTTACCTGCGAATATACACACATATATGTGTGTTTGTATGCGTGAGTGTGTGTGTGTGTGTGTGTGTGTGTGTGTGTATGGATGCATTTGTACACTGTTGGGAAAAGCATAAATAAAATATATCTGTCTTATCACTTTTGCTCATCTTTTTTATTAGATGTGTGTATGCGTGTGTGTGTGTGTGTTTGTGTGTCTGTGTGTATCTTTGGACGAAATAGTCAGACTGGGTCCTCTAACTTTGGTGAAGTAACTCCAATTCCGGAAAAAATAAAATCTAAATTCAAAACAACCGGAATTTCATTCGTAAGTAACACATTGTGTATTATTCCGTTTGTCAAAAAGTGTGGAACCAACTGTCATCAACATAAATAAATCCACTGTGTACGTTGTCCGACAGTTCACATCTTTAACTAAACTGTTGGGCCCTCATACGTGAGCGTTCATCATATATATATATATATATATATATATATATATATATATATATATAGAGAGAGAGAGAGAGAGAGAGGGTGAATGTAGAACATTGTTTCCATTTTTCTGATAAAATTCACACTTACATCTTAAAAATCTGAAGTTTATTCAAATCTTCTTCACATTACCGATTATTTTCTGAGCTCATGATGATTGGATATTTAGGAAAGCTCCAAGAATTATATAACAACGCTGCATTCTCTTCGTTTATTTGCTGACTTATAATTAAACCATTGGCTAATGTGAAAATCATGATGAAAGCTAACATGTAAACTTTCTTGACCCTCAAGAAGTGTTTAAATGATAATTGGGGTGGGGGAGAAGATTGTATAAAAATGATGTACCAATTCGGGAGGTAAACTGAAACTCTTTAAAATATATTTTTGTTTAACAAAATGTGCTTTTGGAAAAACCGGATACTTCTACTAGCACACATACACACATACGCACTCATCTAAACTCACACACATACACACACCCACAGACACACACACACACACGCACACACACACACACACACACACATATATATATATATATATATATATATATATATATATATATATATGAATACATGTGTGTGTGTCTGTGTGTGTGTGTGTGTTCTTGTTTTAGATGAAACTGGAATATTTTAACTTTATCCTGCTAAAGATTCGATAAAGTTATGATTTTCTTTGCAGTTCTGATTTTTTCACTGACTGTAATATTTTTCCTTTGAAATAAGTTTAATCAATCCTCTCATATCTAGCATGAAATGAAGTCATAGAACGGCGTTCATTATTTGCCTACTTTCTTCTAAAAATGGTGCATTACAACTAAATGGCTGATTGAAGAAGACAAAAACACAACAAGTTCATTAAGTAAACAATGTAAGGAGAATGAAATAGAATTCTTCCGAAGAAATTCTAAAGTAAAATTCTCCTTCCACTGGTCATACTTCGGTTCTTGAGCCCCGGAGAACATCGGGTCACCCTTTTCTGGCAATTTACTCCTTGGTTCATTCAATCCAAAGAGGCGGTAACTGTAACGGTTCAATCTGTGTGTAAAATAGACTCTTCTGAGATAATGTTTATTAAGTGTTTGAACGACATCAATATTTTGTCTCTTAAAAATTGATGTGTTCGTGGGGTAACGGTTATCGTCGTAGGAAATGGACACGACGACACGAATTCAAATACTGAGTAAGGCTGTTTGCCTTTACATTAGTGCTAATGCCCCTTGGGAAAACTATGTATCCAGTTATTCTCCTTCCAGTTATAGGTAAATAGTAGGGCAGACTGAACTCTTTAACATTTGGTATGGAAACAGGAAAAGGAAAACCCTGAATTTAAAAATTGATCTTGGGTCGCATCCTGCTTGAGGAGTTTGGTGAATATTTATTGCAGCCAAGAATGAAGTGTTTACTTGTTTAAAATGTTTGTGACGATATACTATTGTATCGTATATAGTTAGAGATCATAAATGTTTAACTGACTTTGGTAAAAAATAATCCCCCAAAAGTTGGCATGCTTTAAAATCAACCAACCAACCTACCAACCTACCAACTACCAATGAATTATTTATCTAATAATGTGCAGTATTATCTTTCGTTTGAATAAAATTGGCTACAAATTGTGGCATGGAGTCTACGAGATGTTGAAATCAATCTGTCGGTTAATCCAGCCACGTTATTCATGACCGAATTGACTTTGTTATGATAGGGAATGGAATACTCAATGGGTCTTAAATTCAGAGATTATGGGGGTCCCTGAAAAGTAGCAGAGTTTTGGTTGATCCAGTTTCAGGCCACCAATTTACGATTGAGGTTAAGTTACTCTCACCACCCCCTGGGAAATATGGTTAGTATTCTGAGATGTAAATGTCAGTACAGTCAGCGGTTTCACAAGTATCATTAGCAAACTCCAACAGAACACACTCCAAACGATTAGTGGGACGTACAACCGGTATGTATAACCCCTGCAATTAGGCTAGATACCTAACTTCATGAGGTTTATACCACAAACAATCGTCTACACAAAAGCGCTAAAAACCTGATTCGTTTTATCAGGCTGTCCGGTGCCAGTATTCTGCGGTCAATGGTGATGTTCTATGGCCAAATAAACCGATGCCGTTGTATCAATAATAATAATAATTTTATTAGTTGGTGACTGAAGCCCTTTCGAATACTTTGAACGCTTTATATTGGCTGATGGATTGAGTAGTGCTAAATGTTGAAATGGGATGTGATACAAATTCCTCCCCTTTGAAGAGTCGTCATTATCTTTTTCACCCGCCGCCTATTCCGTTTTTGCATTACACCAATTGTCATGTGATTCCGATGCCTGTCCGGAATTTACATATTTTTGCTCATCCTTGATATTGTTCGATAAAAGCCTAAAGTAGCTGCCAACTCGGAGTGCGCCATCTTTTTAGACCCCACGTAATAATTTTAATTGTGTTCAATCTTGTACTGGTCCGATGAGACCCCGTCACAACAATCCTGTCGTAACAAGACGAGCTCTTTGTCTTTTACGTCACACATATAGCTCGTACGACTGAGTTCATTTCTTCAAGTGAAGGAAGGGCAAAATATCCACTGTAAAATGCTGTCTCTTTTTTTCGTTTAAAACATTTTCTCATAATAGTGACACAGAATTGAACCAAATTTGAAATTCTATTTCCGAATCTTGACTTTTACGATGGACTTAAAAACCGAGTAGTGACGCCAGTGGGAAATACAAAACTGTCTTTGTCACAAATAAGATCAAAGGTTAACACTTACACTTAATAATATTTTAATGTTAGGACTTTAGATTTAGGAACAAAATATCATATGAACTCAATCACACACCGTTTCCACAGCACAGACGGGTACACTAGCGTGTGCGCACATTCGTATGTCCAGGAAACAATCGTTTTTCAGTTCATCTTTTCTTTCAACTGTTATTATCAGATTATACATATTTAAATCATTTCTTAACTGATGATAACAGAAGTTCATTAAAAAAATCTATTCCTCCATTGAAATGTTACATAGTATCAAAAAAGACCTTGCTTATGTAATGAGCTGTTTTAGTTTCTGTAGTGTTTTTGATTCTGTCAGAAGAGAAACGGGTCACAATCGTGGAAATTAGAATTATTAAGGGTTGTGTGCGGAGAGAAATATTTTTCTTTGCATTGTCAATGTGTTTGATGATTTTAAATTGCTCCAATGATAAACTCTGAGTAAAGCAAGGCGAAGAGAAAATGTCGAAGCATATTATTTGGACGATCCTTTCATTTTCAAATAATAGTGAACCAAATTACAAAGTGTGAGAACGTATCGGGTGAGTCGAACACTTTGCAATATCTTAGTATGTCCTAGTTTTCATCGAGTATATTACGTGACGAAAGCAGTTCAAGCTGTGGGCGGGTACTGGTTGCAGTTGGTAGTATCGTGGTAGTTGATGTGCAAACATATTGTGCATTGCTTCACTCTGTGTGTGATTTGAACACTGCACATATGAAAGTACAGCGTAGTCTAAATCTGAATCTTAGGGTTTTCGAGTTCGTACCGGGTCATAACGTTGTGAAAGCAACACTCAGTACAGTAACTAGATGGTTCGAGAAATTGTGTTCGGTTTGTATGAATCTCAACAATCAGTCAATGTCAAGTTGGCCGAAAACCGTGAATTCCGATTAGCATTTGGAGAGTATCAGGCGAACTCAGCATCTCAGTCTAATTTAGTGCGACACCTTTCCAACTTGGGTAAAACCATGCAGAGCTGCCTAATTGTGTCTCATATTAGCAAAATATTGCAAAACTTTTGACTCGCCCTTTTATAGAAGAGTGTCCCCAAAACTTTTCATTTGGAGACATTTCTCATCCCCAAACAAGAATCGGATTCAAAAGAAAAATCATCTCGTTGTCTGTACTAATTCTTTACTTTGCATCTGTGGTCAACAATTTATGAGCAGATATATTTTACTTTGATATCTCTTCATTTACTCTGACCATTTTTAATAAAAAATCCCGAAGTGATATCTCGAGAGAGCAGCCTGAAATATTCATCAGAAATGAAATGATCAATTGTTTCCTGCCAACGCGTCTCTGTCAGTTCATCTCGTAACAAACGCTTCTTTTTTTCTATTCCGAATGTGTTTCTCTATTGGCCAATTATTTCTAAATATAAGTTAATAATTTTCTGATTAATTAACCGTTCATCAATGTCAATGAACGGTTAATTAAAGTGGGGTCCACCCCGGTTATATAAAAAGGCCACTCCAGCCCAAAATCTTTTATTCCACTTCGTCGGATGTTCACGATAGAGTATTTTATCGCGTCTTTCATTTCTTCTTTGAAGGTTGGCAGCAATTTCATACCGACAAAGTGAGTCCGGAAAATATCCATTCAGTCAATATTTTAAAAAGGCCTACCGAGGCAATTGTACCTTCATGCTCTTTAAAGTACTCTCCTTTGGACCTTATGCATACTAGCGTCTTTTGCACTTTTCAAAACAGTCTGAAAAGTATTATTTCGGGATCTCCATCAGTTATCTAATAACATTTTCCTTGATTCTTAATCTTCACAGCCTGAAGCCATTTCCCTTACAACAGTGATTTCCTGTTTTGAAAACTCCAGGAATTGTAAGAATCTGACTCAGAAGTATTTCACTTTTGAGTAAAGGTATTGGAGAGAGTGAATTAACCTTCTCTTTAGTTAAACGCTGAAATGACTCTCAAGATATTCAAATTGGTTGGATACTTTCCAAGCAGGTCTTGTATTCATTAACTTCCTTTCAATTGACATTTGTTAGGGGAAATTTTCTTCAATTTGCTAATGAATTTTATATCTCACATCAGGTTTTCATGAGACATGTAGAGTAATGTGCATAGTAACCCGTTACTATATTATACATTATCATGTCATAGGATATTGCTAATTTCTATTTAAAAGTTCTACTCCTTTGCAGTTAAATAGTAGTTTTCTTGAAATAAAGTTTACATTACAAGAATAGATTCGGTGAAATGGGTCCTGTTAAACTTTGTTGCGTTAAAATCGACAGAGATTCTATCTGGTATAGCAGTATTAGTTGGAAATACTTAACACAACTAGTTAAGACACACACACAAACACACACACACACACACACACACACACACACACACACACACACACACATATATATATATATATATATATATATATATATATATATATATATATATATAAACTTAGATCAGCTCAGGTTGATACAAAGTTTCAAAATTGAATGAGGATCCAACTCGGTGAATCTATAATAATAATTATCATCAGGTGCCCGTGGTGTAATGGTTATCGTCGCAGGATATGGACACGGCGACACGAGTTCAAATCCTGGACCTGACTGATTGCATTTCACATAGCACTAATACCCTTGGGAAAGGTATGAATCCAATTATTCTCCCTCCAGCTATGGGTAAATAGTAGGACAGACTAGGTTCTTCAGCCTTGGTGAGGCAAATAGTCTAGGAGAAGGAAAACTTTGAATTCAAACCTGTTAAACTCCGCTTAAAAATTGACCTTGTGTCATATCCTGCCCAAGCGGAGAGGTTGGGTAAATAGGATAATAATTATCATTTATTTGTCATACCTCCTGGAGCATCTCTTCTTTTTACTATTTTCTCACATCAACCTTGGAAAAATCTTTACTCAGAACATGTATATACAACTGATACAATATCTATATGAACATCAAATTCTGTTATATCATTCATCCGATAGTTTCCAAAAATGCCATCTTAAATTCTTTTTCTTAGCATTATTCCTAAAATCATCTAATCAAATCTTAAAATCTTCTACACTTTTGCTATTTTGATTGATCTGATTGGGCAATTTGTTCCGAAAATATATCAATTTATTTGCAAAAATATCTCTCTTGACAGTAATTTCCAGTTCGAGGAGAAATATTGAAAAAAATGTCTTCCATAGATAAAAATTCCATTAATTATTTGCAAAGTTTAATTTTTATCAATATAGATCTTATTACATCATAATTAGACCATGTTTCTAATTGCAAATTCGATCAGAAACATTCACTTGGATTTATTAACAAATAAATAAACGTTTTCTTTCTGCTATTTTGTTTTTTTAAAAGATCATTCTTTAAACGTGTTTTTACATGTGCCCCATGCATACCAAAAATTTAAAAAACGTGTTTGGATAAGAAAACTATTGTGGTGAGGCAATTTTTTAAGCCCTTATATTGTGCGCTGTTCTGTTGTCATATATATTCCGAGAAGTTCCTGTCACTGGCATGTAACGATGTTTGGCAGAGAGAGATACAATAGAGTATTCTTCCTTGTTATTGTCAGTCTCATGAAGAGGACATAGAAACTTTTAAATAGCAACTCTTATCGTTGATAAAGGATCCAACATTATTCATTATAAATGCAGTCAAGTTTTTTTTAAAGCAATGATTAGTAAGTGAGTATTAACTTAGTTGTCATATTTTCCATCAATGTTTACACAAAGGATTATCAGTTGCAAAAAGTGAAATAAGAATAAATAAATAAAAATGGGGGAAACATTTTCTCTGCTGTTTTAACTTTTGAGTTTAAATCGATAAATGGTAAAATAATAATTAAAAATATTTTGTAACTCGATGAGTTACAAGTATCATCAAATTATCGACCTTAGTGGTTAGAATTATAAATGGTATATCCATGAAGGTAATGCACAAATATTTATGGAAGGTTAAACCATTAATTAAAAAAAGCTTGAAATAAAAATAACTGGAATAAACAAGCTTGAAATAAAATAAAAAAAAGTTTGAAATAAAACCTTGAATTGAAAAACTGAAATTAAAAAGTTTGGAATGAAAAAATGCTTGTAATACTTGATGATAAAAGTTACCGACTTGGAAATTTTATAGACAAAACAAAAAATATTTCCAGAATTTTAAAATTAACCCGAAAATCAACACGTTAGTCAAAAGTCAGAATCTATTCAGAGAAAATACCAAGTGTAAATATGTGTGTATGATCGTTTTTGTCTGTGTGCATATGTATGTGCGTATATGCGTGTACAAGTGAATGTGTGTGTGCGTGTGTGTGAGAGAGAGAGAGAGACAGACAGACAGACAGACAGGCAGAGACAGAGGCAGAGACAGAGACAGAAACTGAGAAAGGGGAAGCAAGGGTTAAGTTTTAACATGCAGCCATGGTTGACCCAGCAGAATTTTGATTTTTCCTAATCAAAAACAAATCGATCAGTTACTTCAAAATAAAAGTTTTTGTCGGGCGGAGACGCATAAGATTCTCTTTTAGTTTCTTCAAAACTTTTCACATCATAAATCTCTCAATACGAAACTAATGATGTCAAAACAAAACTGTTTTCAACTCGATAAACAATACGCAAACTGAGTTGGAATTTGCGTAGAAAGTTCAATTTTGCGCCTGCCGTGGTGTCGCTTTCTTTTTATCAAATTCGTCCCTTAAACCATTTCACTTGTACATTAACTTTGAATAGTCTCATAAGTTTGTGTCAAACTTAGTTAAGTATAATAAATGATTATATTTTCGTATTATCTCCCTTGAGGAAGGCAAAGCTCGCCAAGAGGTAAGTGACTGAATGAGCGAGAGAGAGAGAGAGAGAGAGAGAGAGAGAGAGAGAGAGAGACGAAAAGATAAAAGGGGATGACTGATAGGCGGAAAAAAAAGAATGAAATGAAGCATCGACAAAGGCAAATGCGTATTTCACATTGTATTCAGGTTCAAAACAACAACAAGAAACTTCCACTGTTCATTTGTAAGACAAAATGGCTAGCCATTTATATTCATTTAATTTATGCAACACTTCATACCCGTGTAGCCTTGTGTCAGACTTAGTAAAAATAGGTTGTCGCTTTTAATCTTCAAAATGTTTATTTTAGTATGAAGTATATTTCTCTTTCTCAGTACCCTCTTTATTACTCTCTTGATATTTAGTAAGCTTAGCTAAGTATTGTATAAAAGCAAATTAGTTCAGGAAGACCGTATTCCGTCAATCTTCTAACTGTAGAATATATTTTCTCGTTTTAGTTTCTAAGGCACAAAGCCAAATCGGCAAATATTGGTAACGCTGTATTTTTAATCTTCATAATAAAACGACGCTGCATTTACTGAAAATAAACTTTCAAATTTTTGACTTTTAAATGATCTCAAACATCAATTACTAGCGTGATCCCCCGCTCTCAGAACATTTTTTGGTTTCTGTGCTGAGTTTTCACCATTCAGTAAATAATAAATCTGTTTAGTTTTTCTTTTCGTAATATCATAAATAGATGTAACGACCTTATTTCCTTTTTGGCTTCCAAGAAATGTGAAATAAATAAATAAGTTTATTTGATTGTAAATATAATAAAATTTCTGTCATCTTGGAAAATGAGTTTGGGATTTCCATGTATTTTTATTTTGTTGAACCACCATTAAATCAAATGTGTGAGCTCATAAATAAATAATATTTTGCATTTATTTCATTCTGAAGTTATTTTTTTACTAATTCGCTGGAAATTGTACAATAAAAAAGATAAGTTTACTCGTTTCTTTATCTGATGCAAATAAACATGGCTCCTCAGATTTCTGTGTTATGCCTGTCTATTGTGAAAATCAATCAAGCTAAAACGACCTTCAATCTTTTTACATCTTTTTATATAATGAACAGTACAACATTTTCTACTTGTTTGTTTGTCCGACCATAACTTCTGATAGAATGAGAATGTAGTGTCAATGCATTCTGTCTAGAATAAAAATGTTTCTCTCCTGCACTTCTGACTATGATCTGTAGTCCTTCCTTTGATTACATGCATTCAGATAATACAATAAGACGCAGCACATGATCTGCAGCCGAGCACTTGTTAAATACAGGATAAAAGTTTCATTACTTGGTCATACGGTTGAGATTAGAGTGCAGTATCGGTTCTTGCCTGGGGCCGGACATAGCACCTTACTCGTCGGATAAGCAAAACGAGGCGATCTTCTTCCAGTAGATACCAACCCTGCAGCAGTGTCTCATCCATACCATCAAAAGGGGTACGGCTCCGACGCTAGCCGGACAGTGGTGGTAGGGACCACTGCTATTTGAAGCCTTGTGCATATGTACAAACATGGAAGCCTGCGCCAGAAAAACCGACGATCTTATACTATGGCCAAGGGGGTATGAACAGAATATAGCTCTATGGTCTTTCGACTGGGATCGGAATGTAGTGTCTGTTTCTCCCGCTCTGCATTGTTCTCATCTTTGGACCAGTACGCGTCAAGAGACGAATCAAAACTGATCCTAGAGATTCCCCTCACAGGTCATCTCCTCCTCATTGCACAATATAGGGAAGCTTATAATTACTCAGGCGCCTTTGTGTGATTTGTTGCAGGGTGTAGGCAATTTTTGATTGGTCCTCATGTATGCTTATTCACCCCCCACGGAACACGATGTATTTGATACTTGTTCCGTCCCCAGCCAGTTAAATATCACATTAGAATGTTGTATCTAATCAAAAAATCTAATTCAGTTTATCTTTAAAATGTAAATTAGAATTTAAAATAAAACAATCTATATCTTTATAAGTCTGTTTTTGTTTTCTTTTTGATACAAGATAGAGCTTAAAGAGCCTATCACTTTGATCCTTGACAGAATTGCCCATCCATACACAAAAGATCCAATCATTTTTATGGGAACATTAGTCATTTAATAAACGTCGCTAGAAATTCAAGACAAAGTTTTAGATAATGATGATAAAGCGAAATGATTGACTAGGAATGCCTATTAGGAAATTTTGCTGATACAGACATCCCATAAAATATCCTGGTCTCATGTGTTTAAGGATCAGCGACAATAACTTGGTGAATATTGTTCCAAAGCGAGATGCAATAACTATTTTCCATGCTTAGTTTGGGACAAGGCCAAAGTATTAAGTCACTCGGTGAGGCTCTAACTCTCAAGACTAGCGTATTGATTAATGCGACGAGTTAGCTAATCATAATCTTAATGGTAGTTGCCTGTTTGGTAATTGTTAATCTTAGATTATTCTGGTCTGATGAATAATACTCCAAGGGAAGATTAAGTTCAGCACTGTTTTAAGGGTCAAATAGACGAGCTTACTGATTACAACTTCATAAAAAGAAGAACAATAAAAGCTGAAATTAAGCTCACAAGGTCTCATCTGTGGTGCATCTAGTGAGAATCAAACAGACTGTTTTAGTGAAATAATCTTCAAGACAAACTTGATTTTCTTACTAATTTTAGTTTAGTTTAGCACACAATCATAGGGTGCCCATGAAGATCGTGAAATAATAAGATGCGACATTGCGCTATGATAAATAATAAACTCTGACAGCAGTAATAAGTATCAAATTCAAGACTAAGCAAAGATGCAAGATAAACCTTCGAACCATCGTGCTACTGAAGATCGTTTTTACCGTTTCTTAGAAATCGTACAACACTTATAATAAAACAATATTTGACGTGATTTTAACACTGAAGAGATTAACGGAAATTTGAAAAAATATTTGCATTTTGTTTTTGTTGAAAAAAAGGCACAAAGTTAAGAAATTCTGAAATGAAAAATACATTGATTGAAATATTGTGTTAAAAAAATTAAGACTAAAATAATCATGGGAAAACTAGTGAAAATACTACGTAACCCCAAAAACCTTTAGAAATGACTAAAACAACTAATATAACATTTGATGCCAATCCACAAAAAGAAGCTGATTGTCTTATTTTCTGGTGTTTTCCTGTACGGATTCAATATTTCTGATTTTCTTTCTCATTTGGAACTTTCGATTTTGTTCTTCGTTATTTCATTTCTACGTCTTTGTTTTTATTTGTTTTTTTGTTTTTCTTCTTGGAATATTCATTTGATTCTCTCTCTCTCTCTCTCTCTCGCATACATTTTTCTCTCTCTGCTGGGATTGTCTCTATAGCAACAGTCGTTTTGAAAGATTCCCTCAAACATCGTACACCTTTCAGCTGATGATTATAAATGACTATTTTGTGCTGTGTCCCTTATATGCAAAAAAGTGCGCATTTTAGGAAATATGGGTTTTGAATTGATTCCTTTTTTTAAAGTAGAGATTCCCAAGCGGATGCCACTTTACACCCAGAAGAGGAATTTCAAATCTAAGGAGCCTAATTTCATCCAGGGATGGAATTGGAGTGGGATATCAATCATGTCTATAAGTATTACGCACTATGGCGAATAAATTACTTGATGAAAGATTTAACGAAACTTGGTTCTGCAATCGGGGTAGGGGGTAATGCAATCTGCTACACTGAGAACCGGATTCTGAGGCTTTGTAGGATATTTTCCTGTTTTCTAATTTTTATGTTGCCTTTATTTCCACGATGAAGATTAATTTTCACTGATATTTTAGTTTATCAAATCAATTGACAGCATTCGATCCCATAACTGAAATATAGCAACATTTATTCTACGTTTATTTTTTAACTGACAATTTCCAAAAGATTTCCTTCTCGCACCAAATTAATCAATTTGTAGAATTATATATAATCATATCTACTAGCAATTATAACAAAATATTAAGAACAAAATAAAAGCTCCGTTAAAACAGACCTTTAGTGACAATGTAATGTTTAACTAGTCAGAAATTTACAAAATAACAATTCGTGTCGATCTTTAAAATTGTTTCTCTCTTAATTGTTAATGTTGTAGTTTGAAAAAGAGACACTAAAATCATTTGAGACACATAACGAAATTAAAATCAATGTTGAATGATCGATATACAGATTTATTTATACGGAAGTGTCCAATGAACATAAACACACGCACAATGACATGCGCACTGACAATTTCGCTCTCACAGATAAAAGTGTGTGTGTGTGCGTGTGTGTGTGTGTGTACTGATTTTGACATAGCTGATCGATTGACATAGAGATCGATTCATGCAAGATTAAATTAGATTAATTTTTCAGAGATTGGCAGGTACTGGACATAATATCATCACTTGGTATATATATATATATATATATATATATTCAGAGATAGTTACTTACACGTATATATAGGTGAAGAAGGTTTGATTAAATTAGATTCGATTCAGCTATTATACATACACACACACACACACACACACACACACATATATATATATATATATATATAAATAGGTGTACTTGCATACACCGATATAAATGCAAAGAAATACACATTTTAATGAAAATTAACATTTTGATTGAATTGCACAAGACTTGTAAGAAAGTCAGTGAGAGGAATTTGAACAAATATATACAGATATTCATAATCTTTTATGAAGCCAATTCATTTACTTTATATATATATATATATATATATATATATATATATATATATATATATATATATATATATACTGGTAATTTATTCCGATACATGGCTCTGCATATATGCTTGTGTTTGGTAGACTCATTTACTTATATGTATAATGGATTAAATTTAACAAAATCACATTTCATGCAAGCAAAAAAGAATCTTATCAACAAATATGAACAGACTGTGATTGATGCATCTATGTGAATATACTGATATATTGATTGATACACAAAAGATTCAGATATATCCGTTGATATGGACAGATTGAAGCAGATAGATAGATAGATAGATAGATATGAACGCAGACAGACAGAAAGACAGACAGACAGATAGATGCATTCATACTTTCATGCATTGTGACAGACTGAAATAAACAGACTGACACACACACACACACATATATATATATATATATATATATATAAGACATTTTTTGTCTGCATATTTTTTGTTAATCCTTTCGAATTGCCGTATTGATCTTATGATATTCGGCGGGAAGTAACTGATAAATCTTCCGTAATTAGTTATATCCCAAGTACTTTCTGCCCAACTTTGGGCCATCATCAGGGGAGGATGTATTACAAAAGTGATGTAACTTTTGTATGTACATTACTACTGTGTAAGAAGAGCGTTTGTACTGTTGTTTTGTGTAGCGTTTACTTTCCGAATTTGTTTCTGTAAATAGCGCCAGTTGCGAAAGACATTTAAGTATATTAGCACTGGTTTCAAAATTAATTCTATTAAGTTTGGGTTGTATGTTCCTAATATGTAGTGCCTCGAGAATCTGTAGTTTTTGCTTATTTTTTTTGAGGTTCTAATATTGTTGTGTTTTCGGTAAGAATTGTCCACAATTCTGTTGTTGGGAATGAATGTTTTTTTAAATACTGTGCTATGGAATTTGTATCAGAAAGGTGCATTGTAAGTCTTCTCGATAGGGTAGTTGAGGTTAAACCGACATGTATATTGTTATTTTCAGTAATATATATATATATATATATATAGTTCTTCTTTAAATAAAGAATGAAATATCACCACTAAACCCTTTGTAAGTGTTTGATTTATCCTCTTTTCCTTTTACTTTATCATCTTATCAGATTCACCAGAATCTAGCATTTCACCATTTATATATATATATATATATATATATATATATATATATATATATATATATATATATATATTGTCATCTACAGAGAGACTATTTCGTTCTATTAGAACTCTTCAGTATGGCTAAACACGTAGGACGCTCAAAGCCGGGATCGAAACCCGTCCAACATTACGTTAGACTTAATCTCAGACCGCTCGGCCAACAAGCGTACCACGTTGGCTAAGGGAATTTTCAAGATATTATGTAGCAACAGCAGCAGCAGCAGCAGCGTCCGTTTGTTTACATATTTATACCCTATCGGCTACCAGAGTGCTCAATTCTTTCGAAGAAGCCACCAGGTAAGTATACATTCCTCCATAAATATGTTTTAAACATTCTTTTATCATTTCTTTTATCTGCGACTTAAGCTCAATGTGCAGATAGTTTTTTTGCAAAAATCTCTATTAATTTGAAAACCCATGTAATATACCCTGCGAGTGTGCATAAGAAATAGATACAGTATGACATTGCGTTCTTTCGGGCCTACATTCTTCCCATTGTTTATAGTTGGTTATCGCAAGTTTTTTGATGAAAATAAAAAATATATAAATTCGTAAAATTGTTCAAAGATTTTCACATCATTCCTGTATTCGTGTTCTTTTGTGGATAACGTAACAATTATATAAGTGAAGAATCATGCAAGACACGTTTGATGACCTTCGCTCTACGGTAGGAATCCAAAGTCAGGTAAATAATTCACAATAAATCGATAAAAATTTACCCAGTACGACGATATGAAGTAGATAAAAGGTTAAAAGTTGACCTTCAGTTGAAGTCACGCGTGATGTCATACGAGATTGAAATATTCTCTGAATTTCATCATGGCGTCGGGTGATCAGAGCCTTTGGCGTTGATTATTTTATCATGCGAAAATGATATCACAAGATGTTTTTATTAAACCTGACAAGATGCATGCTCAATCACTAGGATTATCACGATAATAGAAGTAGAGGGCAAGGGCAATCGCAGAGTGTTCAAGCGGCCAAATTACAACCGATTAATTCTAAGTTATGTATGTAAAATAAGATTTTGAACAAAGGGGTTTTCATAATCTACGATTAGTAAATAAAAGTTTAGGAAACAAAGAAAGAGGAGCATGTGTTCATTATCCGTTTCTTAAGATTTCTTCGCTTAAAATCTAGACTTATGGCCAGAGAGAGAGAGAGAGGGGGGAGGGAGAGAGAGAGAGAGAGAGAGAGAGCTTAAAATGAGAGTTTTGTCTCATGCACCTGCTCCGACCGAGGTTAAAGGGAATACTCAAATGTAGTCGATGTTCGTTAAGTGCAAAGACTGGGTGTCCTGAATGGGAACCAGAAGAACAATATTGAAAAGGAAACAAGCACAGTTACCATGACGACGTAAACTCGATTTATTCATTGCAAATAACGACAAGTTGTGATACATGAAGTAAGGATACTTCACCAGAGATTGGTTCGAGAAACTATTCTATATTTAAATGCGTAAAAATATGAATATGCACGCTAAAATAGCTAATAGCTGTTCATAGTTATGTCATTCAAGATCTATCTATCTATCTATCTATCTATCTATCTATCTATCTCATTCTGTTCATATCTATCTATCTATCTATCTATCTATCAATCTCATTCTGTTGATATCTTCGTCTATTCGTATTTATTTCACGCTGCTTATATCTACATTAAATTGACGCACAAACACACACACATACATATATATAGGTGTGTGTGTGTGTGTGTGTGTGTGTGTGTGTGTGTGTGTGTGTGTGTGTGCTTGCGTACTTGTGTGTGTGTGTGTGTGTGTGTGTGTGTGCGGATGCATGTACATATGGCGCAACGGTGAACTGAACTCGACGAAACAAGTTCAAATCCTGAACGAGGCAGCGTTTCATTTCGCTAATGCCCTTGGAAAAATACGCATCTCTCTATTTTCATTCCAGCTATGGGTAATATATTAGGGCAAGCTGGGCTCTCTTGCTTTGGTAGAGCAAACTGTCTCAGAGATAGAAAAAACTCTGAATTCTAAACCTGGGGGGGTGCAAAAGAATTTATGGATGCCATACTGATGCACCATTCTTTGGTTATAAGCTCATTCAAAAACTCTGGCTGGTTCTACGCAGCCCTAAAAAAACGACACCTGTGTAAATAGTCCAAACGTTTACATTTTTAACCGATCAGTTGGGCCGTCAAGATCGATGAGAGAGTCCATTATATATATATATATATATATATATATATATATATATATATATATATATATATATATATATATATATACGTGGTGCATTCAATAGGTTTCCAGAATTTTTTTGAACAGGCATTTAAAATTGTTGTAGACGCTTGAAAATTCAGTATGTTATTGCTATACATCTTATGAAATGACTGACCAATTTTAATGATTTCAGGTTCAAATGAGCAGCTACAGCAGAAATTGGAATACACCCTACTAAAGACTGATTGTCATAGCTGGTGAATTTCAAAAATGCAATCTGACACTTTAGAATAACGATATGCAATAAAATTGTGTTTTAAACTTGGAAAAAATGCCACAGAAACGTATATAATGCTTCAGACTGCTTTTGGAGCATTTTGCATGAATTGAGCATGAGTTTTTGAGTGGTGTAAGAGATTCAAAATAAGAGATACAACAATTGCATTGCAGCCGGAAAAGATTACTTTGAATGGGGACTAGAGTTTCATGTGTGGACTATCAATAAAAGTGCCCATACGAAAAAAGTCTGGAAACTTATTTAGTGGTCCCCGTATATATAATCGGTAGAGTGTTCGCCAATGGTCTGGGAAACCTGCGTTTAATATCAGGTCGAGTCATACTAAAGACTTTAAAAATGGTACTTGATATCTCCTTGCTTAACACTCAGCAATATAAGGTACGTACCAAGGGTAAAGTGGAGCAATCCAGCGAAAGGAGTAGCGCCTCCCTACACTTCGGTGTAGTAGCTATTGAAATGGAAGCCTTCTAATCACCCTCGACTACGGTCGCCAGCTTTACTATATATATATATATATATATGTATTGTAAACAAAAGAAATTGAGGAAGTCCCAGTAGTCAAATGGGTGAAGCGCTAGTCAGCTGCCCCAAAATAAGTGCTATTCCGTTTACTTTCGGAATAATAATCTTGGGAAAGGCATGAACCCCCTTATCCCTCGAGTTAGGGGTTAAATAGAATCATTTTGTTCCTCTGCAAGGATGTATTGGGCATTATTTAACCCACGGGGGTTGATATGCCTTCAATTAAAGAAACCAAACCAAACCAAACCAAACCGAAAGAAATATATTCAAAAAAACTTATTTAAGTTCTTAAGATATTAAAACTTTGATAAACGGTTTTGTAAAAGAATACCAAAAGTTTATTAAAGCTTTCGCCAGTACCGTGGGCTTGATTGTTAGTCCCTATGCTAAATACTGACACTTTTGAGAAAGCATTTTTGTGTTCTTGTGAAACAAAATTAGTTGCGTAACATTTATTTTAAATTGCTACAAGAAATTTGAAAGAACAGTATATTTGTTTAAAGGTAAAATCCTTGCGAAATTATCGGTATGCATAAAATAATTGGAACAGGTCCATGCTCGTTACCAAGGAAGCTCAGAAAAATGCTCAAGGAAGGAAGGTCAAGAGTTACAAATTCGACACCACACTGGAAAATTTGACTGAAACAACTGATTCCTTGCAAATTGAAGTCATTGCAAAGTGTCTAAGCGAAAATGACAAAATTAACAGGATTTCTATGCTGAAATCATTCAGCAGTGTGAAGATGAAGATGGATTTATTGAGCATCAATTTTTAGCAATGAATCGACTGTAAGTTGCAATGATAAATTTCAAGTGTTTCTTTACAAAACCCTTCTATTGTGTGAATCAATATCTTAAGTCGTTTTTTAAATAGATTTCTAAAACTATCTTGAAGACAACTTATATATATATATATATATAATCTCATAATTGAGTCGTGCTGATAGGACGCATATTCCTTGAACTCTCTCTCTCTCTCTCTCTCTCTCTCTCTCTCTCTCTCTCTCTCTCTCTCTCACACACACCATCGGTCACTATCATCCATCGCTCTCGGCAGATCCTCCATATTGCATCCATTATCTGCGTAACTAGTGTGTTCAATACGGGAATCCAAGGGAGGCCTTTGTTCATGACTTTGTCTCTCCTTCTTCAACATGTCTTCTTCGACTAACTTGGTCGTACAGCTGCTGTTTTGTAGGGTGTTGGTCGAAACGGCATGAAGTATATATATATATATATATATATATCTTTAAGAAAAACAAAAACCGGTCACATTAGGATTATAAATTTATTTCCATCCTGTTATGGGTATTGATATGAATCATTGTAATGTTCAATTAACCAAAAAATAGGATTAATTTGAGATTTGAGGTGTAATTGAATAAAATAAAAAATGGGAAGATACCTTCTGATGTGTATGTACTTTTCATTGGAAAGGTAATTGAATTAATAGGCATGAATATAAATTTTAGATTTTAAATTTTGAATTAAGTTTAGATAAGTATTAATGTAGTCTTTACGTAAGTTTATTAAGAAATGTTGTACTTCCCTAAATCATTATCAAATCTGGAGTTTTACGTTCTAATGTATTTAGAATTCAAAATTAAAAGAATTCAATTTACTGTAGAAAGTGAGTTTTAATTATAAGTCCAGTTACATTATTGTGATTCTAACCGGAAATAAAAAAGAAAAACCGGAAGTGGGTAAATGTGGAGGAAACTCTTCCCTACCTCTTCAACATCCTCCCACCCTTTCCTCCTGTGTCTATTCTGACTGTAATAATTTTATCCATTAGATCTAAAGAGGTCCTGTTATTTTTGGTGTTATTGATTCATATCAATACCCACAACAGGATGGAAATAAATTTATAATCCTAATGTGACCGGTTTTTTGTTTTTCTCAAAGGAATTATGGCTCTGTGATGTCAGTTATTTTTGAGCTCTTTACCAGGGAAAATTTAAATGTTCATAGTTGAATGTTTTTTTGTCCTGACGGAATTATTCCCAACTCCGTTTTAACTGGACTGAATAATACACACACACATATATATATATATATATATATATATATTACAAGACTATATGGTTGTCACTTCCTCATTTAGTGGGTTTGTAGCAGACCAAATGCGGTATAATTTGGAGAGTACTCAATATTTGTGATAGTGCAATTATACAATATATATATATATATATATATATATATATATATATATATATATATAGTCATCCACAGACAGATCTGTTTCGTTCTATCAGAACTCATCAGTGTGGCTAGACAGTATTTCCCCGTAGCTGGGATCGAAACCCGGTTGACTGAAACACCAAGCCAAAGCTTCTAACCATTTAGCTACGAGGAGATATCAGCTACGAAGTACATTTTTAAACGGCTATGAATCACAATTACTATTGTTTACATACATCCGTTCAACGGCCGCCGAGATCTCAATTCAAATACGAAGAGACTTGCAAAGGCGCTAATGGCAACACGATTACTTATATATATATATATATATATATATATATATATATATATATATATATATATATATTAGTTTTTATATATATTTAATAGCATTGATGCTTACTTGTGACCACTGGTTTCATGCAGTCTTTACACGACCATCATCAGGATTTTTCTACTTGATGATTGTCCTATAAAGACGGCATGAAAACAGTGGTAACAGATAACCATCCATACTATAAAATATATATAAAAACTAATATATATTTATTCATCATTATATTATAATATGTTATATTATATATATATATATATATATATATATATATATGTGTGTGTGTGTGTGTGTGTGTGTGTGTGTGTGTGTGTGTGTGTTCTGTTACGATGCTTGGTCATTGCGGTCAAAAATTATATTAAATAAACTGATATGATTAAAGAAAGACAAATGACGAACTCTGTATAAGTTAGTAATCACAAGATTAATCACATGATTAATCACATAGTCATAGTGGTTTGAATTTGATCATCGACTGGATATATAAAGTGGACAGTAAGCATTTTCTCCAAAATAAGAAAATTATATTTTGTGCTGAACGTTAGTGCACAACCCTTCTCTAACTCCCGGGGGAACAGCGCTTCGGGTTGTTGTGGAATCGATGGAAGTTGCAACTCGCAGATTTGAAAGTTATTAGGCAGTTTGAAATAAGAAACCCTGTCCTTTGTACGACCTTACACCATCAATCATGCGTCCGTCGTCACGAATAAAGCAGATTTCACGTATCGAACTGCAGTTAAATCATATTATTACGTCATACATTTTGTTGTTCACCAGCCGATATCATACCTCATTTTACATCTATGTATCTATCTATGAAAACACCCCCCCACATATATATATATATATATATATATATATGTAGCCACACTGATGAGTTCTGATAGAACGAAACAGATCTGTCTGTGAATGACAATATATATATATATATATATATATATATATATATATATATATATATATATATACGAAAGTGCTTCGGATGTAGTGCTTCGTGTTTATTTTCTCGGAAAGTACATAAGATACGGTGAACTGAATAACACCGTTGAATAGAACAGTTTTTCAGCTACAAAACCTTATTCCTCCGAGATTGACAAGAATTGACATGTAGTGCTCGTAAATATCTGCCTTAACGGGGGCGACCCATTTTTCCAAAGCAGTCATAACAGCTTCGTGGCGGGAAAATGTTGTCTGCGTAGTCCATATTTTAATTGGCTCGATTCATCTAGATAATCATGGATCTGTTGTAGTTCCCGTCGAAATGAATAAGAACATTTCTTATAATAACAATGTTGAGATTTTGAATTTCCCCAATCAAGTAATCTTCTAAGCTCATCCATCTTCAATCAAAAACGAAATTGTTTTATTTCCTAATTCAAGATCTCATACAAGCTGATGAATGTTACTTGGTGACACGGACTTAGGAGGATATGAAGGTGTTGATGAAAACGCTTTCAACATCCTTTAGATGGTTTGGTTTGACAATGAACTTAAAGAAAACAACTAGCCCTAAGGAAACCATCTCAAAACATCTATATAGAAGATTAGCTGTTAGAAAGCCATTGAAAAGTTTCCATAACTTGGCAGCACTTTGAATCTTCATAACACTTTAGATAATAACATTAATCTCCGCATTCGGAAAGCTACTTTGGTGTTCAAGTCATTTGGTATTCGTATTTGGTCAAGCATCAAGACTGAACTAAGTTTACGCCAGTTATTTCATAACTTCTCTATTCGTGTGAAACGTGAGTTTTCAATTGTAAACACTTAAAGCAGAATGTTTCCAACTTTGCTGTCTCATAAAATGATATTCCAGAGTCTCTTCTTATCCTGCAACAACTTCCTTCTCAATATGTGGAGACGATTATCTATAAACTGAGCATCTGGTAAGACAAAGAGACGATTGGTCGCTTAGCTGTAAGTGACAGCAATACACGCCAAGAAATTGTTACAAAGATGTTTTATCTGATTAGCTTTCTCTCTTTAGCCATGGAATTAGGAGAGCTAAATGCACGGTAACAAACAAAAAATTGAGATAAGTTTCATTCTTGATTGCTGTATCATCTCTGCCAAAGTTAAACGGACAGCTTAAAAGAAGGACTATATTGATTCAGCATTGACAGAATTAGTAAAAAGTCACAAGACGAGACTTCAATCTAAATATGAACATTACAGTCAACACTCATACTGTTTTTCTGCTACAAGTGACATAGAAACAAGTCAAAAAAGTACAGAATGTTAAAGATGAAAACACGACACAACACAGCTCCAAAACTGAAATGTATAGTAGAGCATTTTAAAAGTCTTTTATATTTAAGAGTTTTTAGAAATCTCACGTATTAACAGCAGAAGCAATATGTAGTTTGCGTTCAGAGTTAGTTATCCTCATAACAATATGTGTGTGTGTGTGTGTGTGTGTGTGTGTTTTGTTTCTTTAATCTATGGCATATTAGCCTTCGTCGGTTATTTGATATCGGAAATACTATCTTTGTAGAAAAGCAGGAGTAATACTATTTAACCCATACTCGGGGATAAAGGGATTTCATACTTTTTCAAGGGTATTAGTCTGAAAGTGAACGTAATATATATATATATATATATATATATATATATATATATATATATATATGGGGAATTTCACAGGAGCAGAAATACTTGTAATGTTATTTCCTATTTTTCCAGGGATAGAAAATCATTTACATGAACACAAAGCGGAAATACCAACACAAAGTCTGGCACATTTTCCCCCGCTTTTCTTGAAAAGATTATCCCGTTATTTGATTGGTTGGTTGGTTGGTTGGTTAGTTGAGTTTTACGGCATATCAAACTTTGTAGGTTATCTAATGCCAAATCCTGTTTATATATGTATGATTTGCTAACGAATAGTCTATAGATATCATTATTAAACTATAGAGAGCTCAGTTGTTTGCGTATAGTTAAATGGTTTTAAGTAAATGATGAAATATTTCTATTTGACCCATAGATAGGACCGAAACAGTTACTATCACTTCGGGTTAGAGTGGTTCTAAGAGAAATAATAATGAAGGGATACTTCACAGCCCCCAAAGCTTCAGGACTGGAGTTTCACTATTAGATTGTTTAGTGTCATATCCCAGACACTCGTTACTGGTGGTGGTCTAAGTCCTCTGCAGAGATGCAGTCGGCGTATTCTTCCGTCCCAGCCGACTGGGCTGTCCGTTATTTGAGAAATCATTAATTAAATAGATTACATCTACAGTTATTTAGTAAATATATCACGAGGGGTCATGAGACACGTTTCAGTGAATGAAAATTAAATAATCGCAAAAGGAAGAATTGAAATGAAGGAAAATATTTGTATTTTCATTGTATGACGTTGCGAAAAAAAACAAAATGCACCACCTTCTGTAATTCTATGGAAGATTTGCTTAGAGAATCAATGCTTTCTAACAGGAAGTTGGTATCATCTTGGAGAAAAAAGCAATCTGTTCATATAAAATTCCAACAAAAAAGGTCTGTATAAAAGCAGTTGCAAGTTCGCGCGCGCGCACGCACACACACACACACACAATATATATATATATATAGAGAGAGAGAGAGTGAGAGAGAGAGAGAGAGAGAGAATTACATTTTCGATAACAGGAACAATAGAGTATCTCCAGGCAAAGTTCGAACTTGTATTCTATTCCCAGAAGAGCCCATGTTTTTTAATACAGAAATGCATTCCTATATATATATATATCATTAAATGTAAGACGTTGTACCAATCTCTTTAAATCTTCGACAACTATCACTATTTTTCTTTTCCATGCCTTGCACGTGTAATAAGTATGTATGTATGTTTGTGTGCAATCAGTGTATTTGTGCATATGTATGTGCGCACACACACACACACACACACACACACACACACACACACACACACACACACACACATATACATATATTCGAGTATCTACGAAGTTATATATGATTTCATGTTGTTTACTTTTGCATATATATATATATATATATATGTGTGTGTGTGTGTGTATATATATATATAAAGAAAAAGGAAAAGACCAGAATAATCCAAATTAGATGAATCTATTTGTGATGTAAAAGCCAACGCTAAAACGTTTCGGTTTTAAATGTCTTTTTTCATTCGGACGACTTTGATATCATGAGAATTCTTCTCACAGCGATTGATGCTTAATCGCAACAAAAAGCATTCCATTTGCTCTCTGAACAATTCACATGATATCAAAGTCGTCCAGATGAAAGACATTAAAAACTGAAAAGTTTAACGTTAATTTTACATCAAAAGGAATTCATCTAATTGAGATTATTCTGTTTTTTCTGCTCTCTTTAAATATATATATATATATATATATATATATATATATATATATATATATATATATATGTGTGTGTGTGTGTGTGTGTGTGTGTGTGTGTGTGTATTACATGATATAGATTACATGGATGTAAATGTTCCAGGTACCTTACTTTTTGAAAACTATAACTAAGACAGAATTTTTTCTTCTTTTTTCCCTGTTTTTTAATCAAGTGTTCAGTTGTTAAATACGTAAAACATTATGCCAATAACTTGATAGAAAATATCTTTATTCAGCTTAAAGTTACTTCTACTTCTCTACTGTCTTAACTTTGTTTAACTCTTTCTCACTCACACACATTAAACCCCCTATCTCTTTCTCGCTCTTATATATGTATATATATATATATATATATATATATATATATATATATATATATATATATTTGTGTGTGTGTGTGTGTGTGTGTGTGAGAAGATAAAACATGCATGTAAAACCAAATCAATGTTTGTCTAAAATTATTTGAAATATATGTGCATGTTTTTATTGATATATATCAAATGAAACGTTAGAGTAGGTCAAGATGACCAAAGATTCTGTGTAAATAATTCCTGACTTCATAAATCAGATTCAAAACGTTTTTGAGTTTTTTTGTTTTTTTTCTTTTTTAACGAAAGCGTATTTGTGATCAAGTAAAATAAACTGCTTAACACGTCCAATCTCAATAATTTCACGCAATATTTCTTTTCTATTTGTGAACACTAACATTGTTTAATCATGTGAGGATATGACCTGAGAACCGATTGGCATCGAAATTGAAATATTCAATGCAAAATTCTTTTTCTTTTCATCAAATATTTTTTCGATTTCTTTTAAATACATCCCTTCGATTCTACACATAAAAAAACAGCAAAGTCAATTTTATGTTATCGTAAAATTTTCTATTGATATATTTATTGGTTATCAAATTATATTGTAGGAATCCCAAATATAAAATGTTTATTCAATTGATTATCTCAAATATTTATATAATTAACCCTTTGGAGAGAATATAGTTTCTTTTTTCATTTAAAAAAATTCAGTTTTGAATTGAAACGTAGAAAAGATCAGATGAATATAACGAGGGGCTTGAACATAAACAACACACTTAAAGCTATGGTTTAACACCGAAATATTTGTGAAAATCATTTTGGCTTTAGAAATGTATCTCTAATTAAAATGAAACAGAATTTAACATGACATCGCATTATAAGAAATATATTAAAGAAATAATAATAATAATATAGAAATATAATACTGAAATAACAACAGTAATATAGAAATATAAAGAAATAACAATAATAATAGAGAAATATAATATAGAAATAACAATAAAAATAATATAGAAATATAATAAAGAAATAACAATAATAATATAGAAATATGATATAGAAATAATAATAATAATAATAATAATAATAATAATAATAATAATAATAATAATAATATAGAAAGCTGTTTAATCCAAGAATGTGCGAGCATCAATTTACGGCCAATTTTTTGCAACATATTCTCTTTCTTTGCCAAATTGATCCTCAAAGAATATGGAATAATAGAATACTTAAATAATAAGATACGAGAGAAAATACTAGCACTTTTTTCACTTTGTCACAAATAGGTTTAATTTTTGAGGAATAATAAGTTCGTTCTGATGACGCTATTGCTATAGTGAAAGATGGCAAATTAATTTTTTCATACTGTTTTCTTTTTTCTGATATATATATATATATATATATATATATATATATATATATATATATATATATATATATATACATTCCTTTTACTAGGTGACCTGAATTGCAAAAGTTCTGGTGAAAAGGTCATAAGCACTAAGAAGTAGCAGATAACCAAAGGAAATTGAGACTTTTATCTCCAGCTTTTTCGTTCTTTGGGATCTGGAATTGAACAATCCGTTCTTGGCTTTTCAAATGTCCTTTTGTCATTTAAGAGGTCAGATCAGTTACTCAGTGTCGATTTCCTTTGCTAATGGCTGTCTGATCATACCTGTCACCTATTGTACGATTCTCATTTGATCTATATCAGATCAAACGACCCAATATCTACAATCACTTCCACGTTGTCATTCTCGTTCATTTTTCATTTGATGTCCGACAAATTGTCCTTTTTGAGAATTTCAATCTCCACCCGCTGACCAACGCTGTTTTTTTTTTATTATCGTCAATCGCTCTCTTGTTATCTATCAATCATTATCGATCTGCAAACGAAGAAACCGAAAATTATTCGCTATATTTCGGAAAATTCACTTTGCTGATGCCAGATATGATATAATATTTTTTCGTCTGTTCCAATATTACAGGAAAATCTACAATCTTGCAACAATATTTTATTTAAATGTCCTGAATAAAGAATATTTTCGACCCTGACATATTGTATGCTCTCCACAAGACTAAAAATTCACAATCATTCGGACAGTCTACGATCACTTTGTAGCCTTAGGGTAGTGATCAATTGAATTTCTTCTTTTATTTACACGTTTCAATATTTTCCGTTTTAGAGAAAAATATATTTTTAAAATATTGAAACTTTTAATATGAACTATACCGATATGAAAATTAAAAAAAGAAACGTTACATTAATTGCAATAATTTTGTAAAGATAATGAATCTAATCTGTCAATTGTGTTCAAAGGTTTAAAGTACTCTTTAATCTTGCGCATAATTATAAATATTGCAAATAATATATTCACGAAGATGTAAATAGAATAAAGTGCTGTATTTGCTTCTGCATGAAATAATGTAATGGATATTAGCAGATTAGATGATCATGTCATAAAAACATTTGATTAACGCAGCAACAATCGTTGTAAACAATCCTCAGCCTCATCAAGTGGTGCTGACGTGATCAGCTGTTGGCAAAGGTTTCCAAAATGGCAGGTGAACATTACTGAGTTGAATATTCATTTTAGTATAAACCATGAAACACTGAAAAGGAAAGATGAAAAAGTGAGTCAATCGTTTTATATGCAACGATAAACGAAAAGCAACCAATTATTTAGAAGGATAAAAGAATCTCAATTTTCATAAGATCGGACTGGATCCAAATCCTTTAAAGCAGAAATTCTTTCTTTTTTTTTGGCAAAGAATTTACGCTTATTATAGCGTCTTTGCTTGCAACATGTTCTTCTTCAAAAGGATACAATGTTTAAATTCATCTTTTATCATGTCAGTGCAATTAAAATTCTTCTTTGAACTTTTTGCAAAGAACTACCTTTATTTTTACTCAGAAGAAGGGATAAGAATAACAACTTAGATACTATCTCGTATCTTTGCTTTTTGTACACGGATATTTTAATCTTTTATAATGTGCAGATCGTCTAGACCTTGAGAAATCAAGTCGATTGATGCATTTTTCCAAAACTGAATTTTTGTGTTAAACGATGGAAATATTAAAAAATTCCAACATTGAAATATGCGAAATAAATGAAAAATCCTTCATCTTAGAAACTCAGAATGTTGCAACATTTAAAATAATTTTTAAAAAAGTGAAACTGGTTAATTTTTTTCGAATTTTAACAAAGGAATTTTATGCAGAATTTAAGTGACAAATTTGTTGATATTGGCCGAAGACTGTTTCTTATACAGTCATCGTCATAAATAGTGGATACTACAAAAAAAATCAGAGGACAATGCAAGATATTTCTTGGAAAATAAACGGATCACGTGAAACAGATTTGATCTATTGACAACTCATGGTTAATAAAGAACAGTAAATGATAAAACAACAATTTTATGTAAATTTGGTTATTTTCGGTTTGTTTTGAAATATCAAGCAAAAAATGCAAGCGTGCCAATAATAGTGACCAGGACTGAACATTTCATAAACTTTTAATGAAAATATAAATTAACTAAAATTCTTATCATTGTTATTTTTATTCGAAAAAATTTTGGGCCATGTATTTTCTGGGCTTCCTTTTCAGAAAACGTTAATAGTATCTCATTCTTATAAGGATAATGACATACATATACACACCCCAATATTCAATATCAGATTAGTAATCTTTGTGTGTGCGTGTGTGTGTGTGTGTGTGTGTTTGTGTGTGTGTGTGTGTGTGTTTGTGTTTGTGTGTGTGTGTGTGTGCGTGTGTGTGTGTGTTTGTGTGTGTGTGTGTGTGTGTTTGTGTGTGTGTGTGTGTCTGTGTTTGTGTGTGTGTGTGTGTGTGTGTGTGTTTGTGTGTGTGTGTGTGTGTGTTTGTGTGTGTGTGTGTGATTGTTTCTGAAGTTCGAATAAATAGAAAATACAGACTCGTTAATAATCATGACAATTTTATTGTAGTTCATTTTTTGATTCTTGCTGGCATTTTTCAGTGACCATAAATCACAGCTGATTAAAGAAGTTTGCATACACAAAACTTCACGCATCTAGCATACATAATATTATATGCATACATATGGTCATATGAAGTGATTCGAAATCTATTTTGACTTGTGAAAGTGAAACTTGTCTAAGAAACAGATACTCTTACTCTTGTTAATTATTAGGGAAATATTTTTTAAAGATTTCCACGTAAAAACATTCAATAATTTCCGAATCAAATTTTTGTCTTTTTCTTTTAAATAAAAAGACTTTCAAATGAATTGCCCTTTATCTTCCATCAGACAACATTAGAAAGAATAAAAATGATTTGACAACTGATAATCGATATTTGATCACCGATGAAAACTATCGATAATTATCGATCTTTATTTACATTATTCCCATTATGCGACACTTATATTGACATGATCCTATATCGTTGTTGTTATTCGAATATTCATCATTTAAAGGCATGTTTTTCGGAGTTACTTTATCCTTTAGAATATTTTGGCATGCTTTCCTTTTACTCGCTTTTTTTCTCACAATCATCGTTCACTAAGAAGTAGATGCGCTCAACGTAATTTCCTTTGAAATAATCAGTTTGCCACAAAAGGTAATGTCAAAAGATGTGGTGTTTTATATTTTCGGATGGCCTGACAATTATTTGACTTAAAAAATAGCATAAAAAACAATAACATCAACAATTATATTCCTTGTATAACTTTCCTTCTCTCTCCATTCTCAACCCAAATAAAAAGAGGATTATCACCCACAAGAGCAGAAATTAATCGGGTAATTCGTTGACATTTCTAAACAATTAAAAGGAAGATCACACATCGTTATAAAAACTTTCTGAATTTATTTTACTTGATACTGTATCAAATTTATGTACATCCCTTTCACACACACACACACACACACACACACACACACACACACACACACACACACACACACATATATATATATATATATATAGAGAGAGAGAGAGAGAGAGATAGAGAGATAGAGAATAGTCAAAGACAATATGAGAGAAGCTACTCGAAGGTGAAAACACTCAGTGTGTGAAATGGTCATAAATGATATTTATTTAATCAATCGACCTTATCTCATTAAATTCTCTTATCACTTTCGGCAAAAATGAGTTTTATATACCATTATATATATGTATATATATATGTAAATATCTATGAAATAAAGCGCCAGACATCACGGAATACCCTTAAATTCGTCTGTTTTGTTTGCTTTTTTTTTGTTTGTTTTTGTTTTATGGTTTTCTTTTTTGACCGACAAAGAAAAAAAAACGCAGGGCCGATTAATTCATTGAAACTGTTTCTTGTAACTGTGTTGACGGCCATTTTGGTTGGAAATTATGTAACATTGTGTGTGTGTGTGTGTGTGTGTGTGTGTTAATTCTAGTATTTTTGAGTAGATCGCAGCTAGGCATCGTTAAGTTTCATCAGTTCGAGAGCAAAGTTGTTTTTTTTTAGTTTTCTTTGGCCCTATCGTCGGTTGGTATACACCGTATACAATTCAGAAGGGATTTTAGCGAGTTTTCTAGGTTGAGATTAAAGGTGCCAATTGCGATTAAATCTCTTCAAAGTGTCTTTTTATCTTTTTTTTTTTTTTAATATTTTCATCATTTTATGACTCACAGCAGGTTGTAGTGTTTCTATTAAGCTAACAACCAGAACAGTTGTAGCCGTTGATATTTCCTTTTAAAAACATCCCCCTTTTCTATTCTCCTTCTCCTGACCAAATTAAGAACGTTAAAGTGGCTCAGTTTTTATCAACATTGACAATTCTGTGAAACTAAATTAATCACATTATCTTCGAGTCTCAACTTTGAATGTAATCTTCAGCAAACAAGGTAAATCGTATTGTTGTTCCATCAAAGTCGAAAATCGAAACCCTTTGCATCGATACGGTAGGAAGCGAGAGAAAGACAGATTTTCCAAGAGCTTACATGGAATTGGCCCGAACTACAAAGGTAATGTCAATAGAACATGCCGGGTAAACGGGTGGTAAACAATGCAACAATGGGAATGTGTCACTGCTCATTCCACCCCCGATCTTGATTCAGTGTGTCAGATGTAGGCGAAAGCGCTTTATCAATAACGAAAGTTGATATGTAGTCTTATTTGATGAAAATCGATCGTTCTGGCCTCAGTTAAGCAATGTTCTACCAGCTCAGTTTTCAGTAGGTGAACTCTTTAAAGCAATCGTTGATGAGTATATATATATATATATATATATATATATATATATACGAATTTTTTGCGAGTTTTGGTACAAATGCTAACAAAAAAAAAGTAACAGCCTATTTGTGCTAACTCATTACCACATATGATCTCTCTGTGTGCAGCTTGTATTGTTCATACTACTGGCCTTTATCAACAGTCATGGCATGTATAATTTGCATAATGATTTTAAGAAACAGGTTTTTATAATAACAGACTTGTGTTATTCATTCGTAATCTTAATGTTTAATTTACATACATACATATATATATTATATATATATATATATATATATATATATATATATATATATATATATATATATATATATATATATATATAAGCAATAACATTCTGTATCATATTTACCAACCCCTCCGCTCGGGCAGGATATGACACAAGGTCAATTTTTAAGCGGAGATTAACAGGTTTGATTCAGAGTTTTCCTTCTCCTACACTAGTTGCCCAACCAGGGCTGAAAGAACCTATTCTGTCCTACTATTTACCCATAGCTGGAGGGAGAATCATTGGATTCATACCTTTCCCAGGGTTATAGTGCTATGTGAAATGCAATCAGTCTCGTCCAGGATTTGAACTCGTGTCGCCGTGTCCATTTCCTATGACGATAACCATACACCACGGGCACTTTCTGTATTACCTTTATAAGAAATGCATTACAAAAATTAAAAAAAAACTCATTGAAGGCCTAAAATTATTAAATACTATCACATTTATATTTAGCATTTTTTTTCGGAAGATGATCAGAGAAATTTTGAAGCATTCCGCTTAATATCCACTTATCAAAATAATAAAATGAATAGATAAAATAAAAATCAACCAATATATTTAAAGCTGCTGTACCGGTCCAACTACATAGCTGATTTCTTCAACTATGATGCCAAATTAGCGTTTATTTTCGCCTCAAATGATATTTGCTGTTTAAGTTTATATGTATTATCTTAATCATCATCATCATCATCATCAAGTCGCACTGACAGCACGGAATTCTTTGACTCTTTCCCCCCTCTCTCTCTCTCTCTTTCTCTTTCAATATTCTTCCAAGTAGGTGTACCAGGTTTATATCGTTTTCTTTTATTTAAAAAAAAGGAACCGTCTAAATGTAATTTTCAAATGATTAATATAATAACAATCACTATTGGCTTAATCAGTGCATAGAGGATTTTCCAATGGTTCATTAAACTAGAAATTCGTCCTTTCATAAATATTCTGAAAAGCGACCAATTAAACAGAGTGCACTCAGCTTGAACAGAGATTTATCATGAAATATTTGGTGATTAAGAAGTGTCAACCATGTGAAATTTACTGATGAGTTTTGTGATAGGGACGAAGAAGTATGTTTCAGTTCAAAAATGTTTACAACTGACATAAACATGAGTTTGCCACGATAAGCCGAAGTCAAAAAGACAGTCAAATTAAATGGATACTCACGAACTCTCCAGTAAAGAAAAAGTTCCGGACTCACCATTATTGATTTCCTTAAAAAAAGGTACAACTGTAAACAGTTGCAAACTCCATTAGCAGAATTCAATCTATTCATTGAAGGACTCTCCCTCTCCGTCTGTCTGTCTGTCTGTCTGTCTGTCTCTCTCTCTCTCTCTATATATATATATTTAACGTGAACTCATATCTAAGAATATAACTTTTAAGAAGAACTTTTTCATTGTCATGGAACATGACAGACAGAAGTTGTAATTTTTGAGTCGAATACATTTAGAAAAAATAACATTTCAAGAAATTTAAAACTTACATGTTTCAAAATATGTCGAAAAAAACTTCCATAACGCATACATAAAACTGACGTATGTATGTATGTATGTATAATTAATATTTGCAATGTAAAATAAACGATAAAAAATAAATCCAACGTTGTTCGTTTTCTTTCAAGCTCAATATCTGGGATCTGACGATCGATAGATAATCGCAAAACTACCAGTAACGTTAAAAGCTTGTCCTAACCGATTGGAGACTTTTTTTTATTGAAATGATTAAAAAGCAAACTATTTTTGCCAATATATATATATATATATATATATATATATATATATATATATATATATATATAAGTGTGTGTGTGTGTGTGTGTGTGGTTGCCAGCATCGGACCAGTTTATTTTACCCAATGCTTTTATTGAACAATTTTTTGGCATATAATTTCTTCTTCTTCTTCTTCTTCTTCTTCTTCTTCTTCTTCTTCTTCTTCTTCTTCTTCTTCTTCTTCTTCTTCTTTATATATATATATTATATATGATATATATATGTATGTGTGAGTGGGTACGTATCTGTTATTGAAATTTATTTTGTATTAAGGTAGTGGCTGAATATTTCATAAATTCACTATCTTTTAGTAGAAAGGAAGATCATATTGCTCCAATTTTTCTGACTGTAAACGTTGAATAGTGACTTGAATATCCCTTTATTATGCCGCGCAAATTGTGTGGATAGTATTAAAGGAAATGCACATGTTGCCTAAAGCAAACAGAAAGCAGATGCCCCGGCGGAAATACCACATGAATTGCGTTGGTAACAATACAGCAAGTGAACGTTTCCTAAAATAAAGAGACTGCAAGTGTTCCCCAGCGGAAGTTCCGCGTAAATTATGTGAGCGGCTTCCTACAAGGAGGTGTGTCTACGTGCAATACATAGGTGGAAGGTATGATCACAAGGATTTGCATGGCCGTACGGAAAATTGTTTAAACCAGCGAAGATTTGGAACCGAGCAAAACAAAGGGAAACCGGAAGGCAGCTAGTAGACGTCATGTCGAAAAGGCAAAAGGAAACAGAAAGGCAAAGAGGTTCCACAAAAGAACTGCACCATCGTTGCTCTATATGTGTGCATTACGTCCATCTCCTACTCTCTTTCACTCTACCCATACGTACATTTCGGGTTATAAAAGGAAAAAAAAAGAAACAGATTATATTTTCATACATCAGAATTGTTGTCTTTCACTGCTATGCAAAATAAATTCAGTTTTGCAAATTCATTTACCGGCGTAGAAAACAAATTACAAAAACCTCAGTCAAAAATTAATTTATTTTTCTTGTTGATTATCTTTGACTTTCAGGAAAAAATTTATCCAGATTCAAATTTGTCTGAAATATCTCTTATCTTCACAATTGTATGGACTGAATTGTTTTTACTAGTTTCATCTAAATTATTATGGCTTTTTACAAAACCTTTTGACATCAAATAGAATAAAATCAATTCATCTGGTGGCCTTCCATATGAGAAAACCTCTTAAAAACTTTATCCTTCTCAATATTATTTTTTTTATTTCGATAAAATTGTTATCCGAAAAGTCTAACTCAGATCTTCCAAACTTTTTATAAAACTCTCCGGAACAGTTTTTAAGTGCTCCAGTAACCAAGGAGAAAACCGTCAGCTTCATGTTCCTCTCTTTTTCTCTGATAGAGTTCTGATATCTTTACTACTCTGTAGATTTCTGGAATGAAAACTTTCATTCTGTAACAAATCTTTTGTTTATTAACGATTTTTGGAACTCTTGGCTTTCATTAAGTTGTTCATTCAAATTTTTAAGTCCTAAGAAATTTGAATTTTACTTTTATCTATGAGACTTTCAGCATTGTGTTCACACCGTTAATCTGCACACACGTTTTTAAATTCGTTTGCACAGTTCCAAGCTAATCCTTCATATTACCCAGTCGAGTCAATTTATACTCATGTTAATACATTAATTTAGTTGATGTTTATATCTTCATACAGGTAATGTTTAACATTTTTTTATGTTGTTTATTTTAACACACTTGTTGGTTTTTTGTTACTTATTAATAAAAGTTATTATTGATTATTACTAACTTAATATGATGAAATTCTTCGGTTTGATTTGAAACAACCACCAAAAATTAAAGATGAAAAGAAAAATTTTATGCTTTATTTATCAGTGACATATATCCACTTATTTATATATAAATATCTAATACAAAAAATTAGATAAAATAAATTAATTCCAGTTGATGAAAGCGCTTAAAAGAATATTTGACTCGTTTATAACTTATAGTTGGAGCCCTTGGAACACTCCTCAAAGACCTAGAAATAAGCTGTAAAAACTGGAGATGAGAGGAAGAATCAGGACCACCCAGAACACAGCCCTGTTGAAATCAGCTAGAATACTTAGAAGATTCCTGGAGATCTAAAGAGATTCGCTATCATTCAGTTCTTCAGTGAAAAAATACCAGTTTGAACTGGTGTGAAAAATTTGATATGAGTAATAAAAAAAATAATACAACAAGGACAAGTTTGAATAAAAGAAAATAACAATACTCAACTAAGTTGATCAATAAATCATTTTTTATCCGGGACTGCACCGGGTAATCTTAATGGCATTAAATTTTGAGAAAGACGGAAAAAGTGAAACACTTCATTGCGTAAACTACACCATGCGGGTAATATGCATTTCTTTTTTGGATTATATTACAAAGTAAATGTGTGTATGTGTGTGCGTTCGTGAATATGCGTGTATATTTATGCGAATGTATATATATATATATATATACATGTGTGTGTGTGTGTGTGTGTGTGTGTGTGCACGCGCATGCACGTTTAAAAGAGGATTATAGAATGCCTTGCAGGTCAAAACGAAGGACAGAACGAAGGATCATAAAGAAATTTCCTAGCGCGGTCGTCACCAGCAAAGATGAGAGTGCAGTCACTCGCCATTCTGGACACAATATCAATAAGCAGCGAATAATGTGATTTGGTACGCTCTAGTGTCTGAAGTCAAGATATGATTCACCCTTTTATTCATGAATACTTTTTACCTCCACCCCTCCATCAGTATTTTCTTCGATTGACTTTATTGGTTTCATTATTTTAAGTTGGAAAAGATAAATACAATTTTCAGTTCCGATTCGACAACCATCACCTTTATATATATATATATATATATATATATATATATATATATCATCATTATCATGTCGTGCCGCTAGCACGGATATCCCTGACCATCTCTCGACACTTTTCCCTATCGTTCATCGCATCTGACAGGTCTTCAGGACTACATCCCACATCCTCACATAGCTGCTGTATGTATGTTCTAGCTAGTCGTCCTGCTTTTGCTCGGCTATATGTGGGGGTCCATAGGGGTACATCACTTATGAGCTCGTCTCTGATTTTCCAGCTGTGTCCTGCGTGTCTGGTTCGTCTAACTTGGATAGTTTTCGTGATGGGAGGCAGGTGGCCGTATAGTTGGTGCCTTGTGGGGTGTTGCTGCCAGGACTTATTCAGTATTGCTCGCAACATTCTTGTATAATTGCCGACTAGCTTCTTCTCGATCTGTTTTGTTAGCGTCCAAGTGGTGCATCCATACAGCAGTATCGACACGACCGCTACCTGGAAGAAACTGCGTTTCATTTTATCGGTCAGGTTTGATTTCCATATGATCGATAGCTTATCGATAGCTATCCATGCCGTCGTTAGTCGCGTGTCGATGTCTTTTTCGGCTGATAGGACACTGCTTCCTATATAGGTGAATTTGTCTACCAGTTTCCGAGAGGTTCTCTCTTGTGTGAAAATGTCACCTGCTTGATTAAAGCACATATATTCAGTTTTGTTTGCATTGACATGAAGGCCAATTCCTGCAGCGGCTCGTTCTAAACTATGCTGTAGTGTTTCAGCTTGATTGGGCGTATTTGCTAATATCGCTATGTCATCGGCGTAGTCGGCGTCAGTAATTGTTTTTGCGGGGTACCTTCTGCTTCTTTTCTTTGTCCCCTTGTAGTACTCCTGCTACAATGTCGAAGTATTCTGTGTCTTGATAAAAGTGAAAACTGTATCATTGTATGTTTTCTTGACGATGTCTTAGACTATTTGATGACTCAAAATAATAGAATCATGAAAAGTTCTACGCTAAATTCTTTAGTTTAATTTTCTTCCAAACAATTGGGTTAACTATAACAAAAAATAGTAATACAATTTATGACTGGCTAAAAATATAGCATGGAATGGTAGGAAGAAAAAAACAATAAGAGAAAAATTAGGAGTGGAATACTAACGTATCATGACTGCTTTTCTAGCCTCAATATTTAGTTAATGTTATATGAAAATTTATTGAGATTTTCGAGTTTATTCAAAAGTAATTTCCTTTTCTTTTTCAATCCTCGCAGTTTAATTTAGTGGTTGATAAATTAGTCAGATTAAAATCTGCTATCAAAATAAGCAAAGGAAGCTTTGAAAAAATGTACTATAATGAAAATAGATGTTAGAATCACAACATTACTTTAAAAATATCACTAGTCATTTTTCATTGTCATTTCAATGTAAACTTCGATATTAGTACGGAATTTGATAGAATTCTCCCGTTATTCTACACCTTTTACAACTGACAACGAAACAGTTGAGGGTGTTGATGTTGATGGGGACTAATTTAATAAATCTTAAATGAAATGAGAATTTTTTCTTTGTAAAGAAATAAAAACTAAAACAATTGGTAAGAAGCGCTGTGAGCGTAAACAATGCAAGCAATAAAAATCAACCAGAAAACAAGTAGGATATTAAACCATTAAAACGAACATTGATTAAATGTACCTAATGAAGTTGGTCACTCGTCTACCAAATAAATCACTTAGCAAAAACAAAAAAAAAAACAAAAAAAAAAAAACAAGAAAAGGTGTTGAAGCGGAAATAAAGTCGTAAGCAAGACGCCAAAATTTTTTTTTTTCATTGTTTTTTTTTTTTGTATTGGTTAATAAATCCAGTGTTGTGTTAAGTGATGTTTTAATGTGTTGGTCGTTTCATCTGTTTTCAACATTGGTGAAAGATTCGTCGACTTAATATAGAAAACCCATTCAATGAAGGTACATTTCTTCAAGATACCCTCAAAACACCAGATAG
>OY757906.1:1519459-1579459 GCA_963585895.1 Sepioteuthis lessoniana | reverse complement strand
TCTAGTCTTTCTTGGAGAATCAAAGTGACTGACATTGAACAGGCTTGTCCCCGATCTAATCTGTATCCTTGGATCAAATCAGTGAAGGTATCAGATCAGATCATAGAAAGAAAAATCGAGAACAGTGTGAAGGTAAAACACAGCCCCGTTTCACTCTGTTCTCATCTTAAGTTGAGAAGTCTCCTTTTAAGCTGACTGATGCTTTCATTCCTGTTTGCAAGGCAGATACGATATTTACGAAGTGGTGAGGACACTCCAGTTGCCATAAGATGTACCCTAGAGCTTCCTTGTTCCTAGTGTCGAAGGCTTTTGAGAAGTCGACAAATATTATATAGAGGGAAATATCATGTTCACAAGGACAAGATCATATGTCCATGATTCCTCGTTTTGCACGGAACCCATATTGTTCTCCAGGTAGGAAATCCTCTGGTGAGTTGTACACAGGCAAACACTTTCCCTGGTTTAGAGAGAAGCGAAATCCGACGGTAGTTGCCGAAATCTTGTCTGTCTCCTATCTTGAAGCTGATAACTAGTTGCACATGTCTTTTAATTGGAATCATTTTAAGATGAGGCTTCTTAATCTGAGAATTAATTTTTATTTATTGCGGACTTTTTGTCCTCATCTTGGTAGTTTTTTGTGTTGTTTCTTCTTTCACTACGTTTCGGCCAAATTTCACCTCTGGCCTTCTTCAGGTGATTTTTACCGTGACCTCGGATAGGAATGATGCGTCTTGTAACCATATCCCAAGTAATTACTGCCTTCCATAGTTGTTGTCTATCGCACCATATTTTTGACCAAGTAAACCTCTGGCCGGCTTAATCGCTTGATCGTAGCGCAGCGGATAGAGGCGTTGAGTCTCTACGGTTCCAGGTGAGCATTGTCAGAAGATAGCGGTTTCAAATCCTACCCAACCCGGCCAGAGGTTTACTTGGTCAAAAACGTGGTGCGCTAGACAACAATTATGGAAGGCAGCAATTACTGGGGATACGGTTACTAGTTGCACATCTTTCCAATCTGCAGGTACTTACAAGTTTTCCCAAAATTCTTTTATGATGGAGTAGATAACCTTGCAAGCCTCCTACGATCTCTTTTAATAACATCTTTATGTAGTCTGTGTGAGAAGACTTTCCATTGTGGAACATAAAGATAACTTTACTCACTTCATCCAGGTCAGAGCATTTACACATTCAGTGCTGGGTTGGCCTTTACTCAATGTTGCCAAACGCATATTGTTCCACTGTTGACGGTTCATTGAACAGTATAGCAAAGTGGTCCTTCCACTGGGAAAGAAGTTCTTGCTTCTCTTTAGTTATTGTTTTTTTGAAGGCTAGCAGTTGTTCCAGGTGTTTCACTCTTTATCCCCTCACAGCCTTCATGCTTTGATAAAAACCTTTGGGGTTATTAGAGGCTGCCAGTGTTTGGAGTTCAGTCGTTATTGTCAGCAACCATTTATTTTTGAGTTCTTTGCATCTCTGTAAGAGAAGTTGACAGCATATTCTATATCTGGCCTCAGCAGACTTAATTTTCTTGCAAAGCATATTATTCCTGACTAGGTTCCTGTTGATAATATGCTCTTGAAGCTCCATGCTGTTTCCGTCGAATCCATTTTCGTGCTTCCTTACTTTCTCTTCGGATACCTTGTACACAATTGATTTGAAGGTGTTCTACTTTTCCTCAACAGTACATGCTGAATTTCAACTGGCTAGTATTTTACTAAGACCTGTAGGTCACATCTCTGGCTCTGTTGATCTTGATAGTGTTAGTTGCAAGTTTTCTGATAAGCATTTTGTTTTTCCTCATTCTCCGCCTCACTTGTAGTTTGGTCGTGGACTTGATCATAACATGGTCAATACTACAATTGGCTCCCCTCACCGTTCTTGTGTTCAGTAAGTCTGTCGATTAAGAGCCAGTGCATCCCGAAATTCTTATGGATTTGCTTGTGTTTGAAGTCGGTGTTGGTAGTGACCAGCTTGTGTTCTGTGCGGACGGATTGCAGCAGATTACCATAGATATTACCCTTTTCCGTTCCAAACTTACCAAGAACCTTCGGCCAGATATTAAAATACTTGGCCAACTCGAGCGGCAAAGTCTCCAAAAAGGGTTATTTTGTCTGCATTTGGGTCTGCACAAAGTATCTATTTGGGTTGGTCTGAGAAACTCCTTATTTTTTCTGGGCTGTTGGTCATAGTTGGGACAGAACTAGCGATCGAGATACAATATCTATTGTCGATTTATGGAAACCCCGGCGTGATAAGTCTCTCACTAACTGGTTTGGGATCCTCAGACATACTTAGTAGAAGACCATTCCAGACTGTAAAACCCACAACATATTCCCTTTTGTCTGCTGAAATTTTCCCGCGACAGTAGAAAGTGTGACCCATCTCTTCTCTGATCCTGTCACTTTCAGGAAATCTAACCTCACTCAGATTCGCAATGCTAATGTTGTATTTTTTGATCTTCTTAGATCCAATGAAACTACTCCTTTCAGATCAAGTAAAGTTGGGTTTATCCAGCGTTGTTAGTTTAGCCTAAACAAAATCCTGCCAGTATGGATATATATCTTTTTGAGTACATGTTTTGCAGTGGAAGCTGCCAAGGTTTTTTTTGAAGATGCACAAAAGTTTGCCAGCTGTTAATGGCGCCTCTCTCTTCATCTAAGAAGGTGATGAGCTGGCAAGGATGGTTCAAGAGGAGATCAAAATCTCTTTGGTTGCAGTGACCGTCCGGAAGTACATGAAGGCGTGTACATCCGCCCCCGAAAGTTGTCACACGTCTGGCTTTTAGTCAAGGATTTGTCCTCTCTTAATATTTCTATTTGACCTATAGATAGGTCAAATATTTCTATTTGACCTATTGATCAGAGTGGACCTAGCAGTCATGGCAATGAAGGTGTGATTTCAATTCCCCAAAGCTACAGGACTAGAGCCTCACTCAGTTTCATACCCAGGACAATATATATATATATATATATATATATATATCGAGGGTAAACTTCCTGATGATCCGTTAAGGTGAAACTTTAGTAGAAGATTTTCGACTAGCGATTTAAGTTAATTCTATATATATATATATATATATATATATATATATGTGTGTGTGTGTGTGTATGTGTGTGTGTGTGTGTGTGTGTGTGTGTGTGTGTGTGTGTGTGTGTGTGTGTGTGTGTGTGTGTGAAGTGGAGCTGGTAGATTTCGGTACTTTTGCTCATAATTTCAAAATTACTTCACCTACAATGTCATCTTTTATCTTTTTTCCATCCGCTCATACTTGTGAGTAACGCAGGGAAATATAACTGTCATTCAGCTACAGATTCTATTTGTGCAGTATAAAAGTTTTCATATTCGTCATTCGGAATATGTCTAGCAAGCCAGAAGGCTTCCTTGAAGAAGTGATATATGGGCTCTTAGTGCCTGAAATATATTCAATCCAGCACTGTCTAGAATACTTGGATTTGTAGATGCATTGGCCCGGTCGTTTAAATAACAACGTTTTGAGGAGCCGAAACCACTTGATGTTTTGCTGTGAAATATGCTGCAGAATGCCTATTATTGCCATAAATTATATATCCTCGTCTCTCGATGTCTTTCTTCTCTTTAGCTTCTTACAGGTGACCAGTTTTCTTTCCATACGTTTTGTTTTGGACTACATTATGGTGCTTGTATGTGAGGGTTAGAAGAAAGCTAGAGTTAATTATCTTCCGTTTAGAACTCATAGACATGTTGGGCGAATTAGTAGTTAGCTGGATTTAATTTCTGCCTATGTGTTTCGATTTCATCATATAGTGTCCTCTTTTCAGTGAAGAAACTGCACCGACGAGACACCAGATATTTTATTCTATTATATATTATCATATATGAAATATTGTTTATCAAGATTGAAAAATTGAATACGTCTAAAGATGATCATATCAAACATTAATCAACATTGCTTTATGTTTAACATTTATGTCCTTTTATATTTTTAATGGGGAATTTATTCTAAAGTTACAAAAAAATAATTATATCGACTTGAACAATATTTTGTACAAGTGTCGCCTGAAATAGTTTGAAGCTGAATTTATATACTGATATAACATTTATTAATGATAACATTATTGGTAGATTCATATCAAATTAAAAAAATGTCTGGTATATACTTATACAGAAAGGCACACACACACACACACACACACACACACACACACACACACACACACATATATATATATATACAATAATCCAACTACCAGAGCTTACAGTATCTTCATTCGAGCAGAATATAGACATATTATGTATACATATTATATATATATATATATATATATATATATATATATATATGTACAATAATTCAACAACCAGAGCTTACAATATATTCATCCGAGCAGAATATAGACATATTATGTATACAGGAAAATAGATATTACCATAGAGAACTAGAACTAAAAACCATGATCTCGGTAATGGATGGACATTTGTGTCAGCATCTGCATGTAAAACCTCTGCCGATGCCGCCAATGGAGGTGTTGGAATGCTTCTCAGATCTTGTGCCTTAAAATCAATAAATAACGTTGAGAAAATGCAATTGAGAATGATCTGTGCTACATTTAATGGCAACCCTTGCACAACAATCATCTCTTGCGTCAGTCCCACTAATACCAGTGATGAAACCGACATTACCACTTTCTATAATGAGCTATTTTTCCTTGTTCGATATATTCCCAAACAACTTCCTGATCATCGGTGATGATATGAATGCTCATATAGGCAAAGACGGAAACAATAAATTCTGCTTACACGTCTTGCCAAGAAGGATTAGTGAATATCTAGTAGTTTCATCTTGAGAACAGGCTTATATGCCAAAACATTAAATTCTGAAAAAGGAAGAGAAAACACTTAATATAGAGCAACCAAAGTAACTCTAAAGCACACCTAGATTATATATTTCTAAACAAGACGTGGATAATTGTGCAGTAAATTGTGAGTTATACTCCTATTTAGAAGGAGTATCTTCCGATCACAGAATCTTCTCAGGGAGGATTCGCTTGGGTCTACGAAAGAATAAAAATCAAACAGGTAAAGTCTAACGTACTAATTGTGATAAAAGCAATAAATATCAATCAGTATACAGTAATATATATATATATATATATATATATATATATATATATATATATATATATATATATAATATCAATCAATACACATTAACAGTAAGAAAAAAGTTTGATACTCATCAGGATACATTTGAAAGACATATTCCGAATGACGAAAAGTAAAACTTTGTTACCGCACATATAGTAGCTACAGCAGCAGCCGAGTGCATTCCAACTAAACCAAGAGCCAAATGTAGAGTTCCCTGGGGAGTCATTAGCAGTTCGGGAAAAACGAGATGGCACGAAAATAATATCCTTATTAAATAAAAGAAACCTAACAAACGTTAATTTGCAGAAACTTAAGAAAACCCAGATAAAATGTGCAAAAACATATAAACAGGAACGACTTGAATACGTTCAAGACCAAATCAATAAAATTAGAAAAACTCTAGATAGACAACCATTATTAGTATAGAAGACAGTAAAAAGAGTATACGGGAAAAAAAGCTTCTCGAAAACTAAATTAAAAGCTGCTAGCCAAGAAGAAATACTTCACAAGTGGAACATTTCAACAATCCGGAAAAAAAATTAATAGTAGCCAACTAGACATCAAACTCGGGTAATTTACGGAGGAAGAATTTGACGCGAAACTGAAGGAGGAAAAACAGAAAAATGGTAGATTCAGCGAAATACTTCCCAAAGTCTACAAGATATGAAAATTTCGCGATATACGCGTCTTTGATTAAAAAAAGCTGTGTATAAAGAACACAATAGAAAAATGGACGAAAGGATGCAATCTCCTCTTCCCCAAGAAAGGTGACCCCAGAATCACTCAAGTCTTCTGCGTCATAACTCTTACTGCTATAAATCCCATCTTCTAAGTCGTATCCGAAAAAATATATTGGACAAATCAGAACGGCTTTCGGAGAAATCGATCCACAAAATCATAGATTTTGATTATCCGAAGGGGTAGATTTCTCCACGGCATTTGATTCCATACACTGAAGAAAGATGAAGCAAATACGACTAGCATATGATCTCCTTAAAGAAACTGTTTCCACAATAATGATACTTTCCAAATCTACTAAAGGAATGGTCGCTCACCCGATGGTGACACTGACTTGAGCAATATCAACATTGGGAAGATGAGGACTAATATTAACTGATTATTGATTATATGGAAATATGATATCTCTAATCAAATAAAACGGGATTTCTTCAAAGCTGTGCACTACTGAATGGATGCACCAACTGGATACTATGCTAATGCACTGAGAAAAAAAAAACTACATGGGAAGTAAATTAAGTAATTATTAAGAATCTTAAGATAAAAAAAATGTATTTAAAAATTCAGAGCATACGTGAAGATATTTTGAGAAGTCATAGAAGCCGAAAACACAGCAAATGAAGCTTTCTTTTGTATTGAGAGTCTGTAGAATTAGCTTGCCTACTTTCTATGAATTTAACGCTTTCTGATATTCCAAATGCATTTTTGGTGGCCAGGAAAATGATATTTAGACAAATCAATTCTTCTATTTTATTCCTTCACCAGATAGCAAAACAACTTATTTTCTTAAATATTTGGATGTATTAAACCATTTTTAATCAATTGAGAGTTATTTGGGAGCATCATGAGATTTTTTGTTTTGAAACATATGTAATGTTCTACGTATTTTTATGATCCGACTTCTTCTAATAATTGCTGGGTTCTTCTCTTTCCTTTTATGGTTAGATGGTCACTCATTTAACCACTATTTAAAAAAATTACGTGAATTTGGAGTTTATTCCACGTCACGGATTCAGTAAACATCTTCAGTGGCTTTAAAATAATGCATTAAAATTGCCAAAATCTAAATACTTTAATCTGCCATTATATCATCTGAAACAAAATGTATGATGAATTATTGTAGTAGCACAAGTAGTAGTAGTAGTTGTAGTAATATCTGGAAGTTATAATTTAGCGATATTTAGTTGTTATGTACACAAAATAAACTTTTTAGTAAAGTTCTCAAGAAATGTGAATGCATTTGATAAACGTAGATATTTTCGCTTTCTTTTTTTAGTTATACTTTTATATTAAACTTAACTTTCAAAAGTAATCTTAAAATTTCTTTATTAAATGCATTTGGAATTTCTTTCTTAACATAAAACTGAACATTTGTTGTCATGTAAATATGTTAAAGCTGTTCTCGCAAACTGTTCTTTGTGAATTTTATCTGACCTGAGTGTTCCGTAGTTCTGGACTTGTACCAAAGTTGGTTGAAAATCTAAGGATAAAAAGACAATTATTATTTTTATCAACTTACAAAAACTTTTTCAAAAGTTTGCAGAAATATGAAACATATTCTTTTGTTATCTTTATTTTTGGTCAAATGTGTCTAGTGTGTGTGTGTGTGGTGTGCGTGTGTGTGTGTGTGTGTTATAAGTTTATTATGTGTGTGTGTGCGTGAGTGAATGTGCGTGTGTGTTCAGTACGCATTTGCGTGTGAGTGTATGCGTGTGTGTAATATTTTTTTTTTTTTATTGTCTTAGATGACTTTTTCTTTTCTGTTAATTCTCCAACTTTATTGTCAATCTTTCACCATCACTTTTTTCCGTTCTTTCTTTTATTTGCATTCCCCTCCACTCCCCGTCCCCTCCCTGAAAAAAAAAAGAAGAAAAAAGAAAAACAGTCATAAAATCATTTGTGTTAATCAACTCTTGAAAAAAAGACAAACAAGCCTCAATGATAAAAGTATTCTTGTTTTTTTTTTGTTCGAATTTTTTCTTTACTTTGTTTTTATTTTTTAGAAGTTTTTAGTTTCTATTTTTCTCATTGAGGTTTTTCTTATGATAAAAAAGACCCTTAAAATAACCAGACAACATATTATGTCGATTAATACAACAGAAAAACACACTCAAAATTATTTGGTTGAATATAAATGTCCTTAACACATTAATTCAAGTTCTGTTTTTGTTGTATCATGTCTAACGAAACCGGAAAACCTTTTATTATTTTTAAACTGTTTTTTTAACCAAAAGTCTGATCAATTTTTGAATGCTTAGTTCCGTGGAGATTATTTGTAGAAAATTCAATATAAGCTGAAGTCTGTCAGGAAGTGAAAGTGTCGAGTTAGTTCCTACAAATCTCTGGTTCAAGTGCCAACATAGAAATAGACTAATATGAATAAGAAATCGATATTTGCCAAACAGACGAAAAAAGAACAACAAAAAACACCCCCCCCACATCTGTGACATTTTTATACATTCACATATAATTTTACATACACATAGAACAGTTAACCTTTGAAGATGGTTTCAAAATCTAGGCAGAATTGAAGAACAATTTTTATTCTTTAAGTTGATAAATTGGCTATAAAATGCAAAAATCTGTATTTATATTAAATTTCAATTCTTTTATTCATATTTCACGCAAGTTCGAGTATCCAAATAATCTTTATACCATTATTCTCTAATGAACACGGAGACATACAAAAATCAGTTTGAATGGAGCAGTTTTAACTTACGAATACAAAACAAAGAAATCAGTTAAACTGGTATTAGTGGCTTAGAAATTGGACGCCAAATTCTTGATAAAAGATGAGGAGACGAACTGATGAGCTGTTTGGGGAAAACAACATCAGTCTCTTATTTGAATTTCCGAAACGAAGAATCATCTTCATTCAATCATTAAATAACCTGGCCTCCTCTCATTTGCCCATATTTTAGCAAAGTTCATAATTTCCATTTCAGCTTTTCAGTTTTAACATCGTCCTTTGTCAGCCTTGTGACTTCTATTGTATTAGCAAAGAAGAGCAGAGCATTATATATATATATATATATATATATATATATATATATATATATATATATATATATATATATATATATATAATCCATTACCACCTTGTAAATAAAAACAATTCATCGCAACTCCCCAGACTGTTTTATCCGGAAAAGAGAAAAAAAAACCACCGGAAACCCATGGAATCAAACTGTCTGACGTATTCCTGAAAAATATCAGTTAAAATGGTTATTGTTTTGTCGCCACGAACCACAAAATGAGGTAACCATTAGATTTAAAAAGATGACCGAGTTCATGAAAGCGTTGATTTAGAGGAGGCCATTACCTGATTGTTGGTTAGGCCGTGACATTCTTAATCTGGTTCTGCAGAATTAATGGGAATTTCAGATATTATCCCAGAATGAACACGGAATGAGAACAAACCTCCAACTTCTGTGGATTGAATTAAGGATTCAGTTTAAAATACAAGGTTACCAACAACAGCACACACCCGGATAAATCTGGGAGGATAGAAAATCCGAAACGTTATAATCTTAATGAGCCAGGTGTGGACATTGACGGGAATTAATGATTTTATTTAAAATAAATCTTCATCTCAAAAATTAAGACAAAAATTTGTCCTTTGATATCTGATTCCCTTCATCTTTAATGGGTATTGACACTATTTTCTCTTTCCCGGTATATCATTTCCTTAACTCTTGAGCTAGGTCTTGATATCTCATTCGCCTTGGGTGTCAATTGGTTCCTTAATTCGAAAAGAAAATTAAATCAGGAAAATACCAAATCCTTAAAATAATTTCTTTTTCATATTTTCAAAAATTGATAATTCGCAACTACCATTAGAATTTTCATTATGAGTTAATGAATTCATTTTTTTTTTTCTGGTTACCATTAAAACAATAATTCCAATTATTATTTGATACTCATTAAGCTTTTATATCAATCGTATCTAAGGATTAAATGACTACAAATCTTCTCAAAACCGTAAGTTCTTGACTCTCCCTACAGATTTTCAAAAATAGTTTTCGATCACTTTCTTAATCATTCAATGACCTGCTTGGACGTTAATAATAATTTCTACCGATTCATTTCAATATTGATTGTGAGCTAATCTCATACTTTTACAATATCTATATGATTGATAATTATATTTCTATCAATATTTTGTAAATAATTTTAAAATTGATCTATTCTGGCATCTATAAACTGATGTTATTGATTTTTCTTCTTCTTCTTCTTCTTCTTCTTCTTATTATTATTATTATTATTATTATTATTATTATTATTATTATTATTATTATTGGTTGTAGTGGAAAAAGTAGGAGTGTTTTAGCTGTGATAAAAATGTCAAGTGATAGTATTCATAATTAATTCAAATTATATCGCTTATCATTATTTTGAAATTAATACCGAAAATGCGACCGATAATTACATCGTTAATTGAACCTTACGTGGCACCAGTACGAAAGATAACAAATTATATGGAGGATAATTTGAAAATTTGTCCTCTTCCTTCACCTTTTCCTGCATCTTCTTTAATTTCAATGCAAATATTCTTTAAAAAGGAAGCTGATATTTGAAAAAAATATAGGAGCCAATTATTCTTAAACAGTTAGTGCAAAAAAAAATCACCTAGACACCGAGAAAAGCACGAAATGTACCGCCGTTTATTTGTCTGACTTAATGCACCTTATTTCTTTTTATTCTTGCATAGAAATTTTAACTCTTCTCGCAAACTGGTTATTAATAGCTGCCCCATGCGCAGCCATCGGTGTTGTCTAAAGACAACTGTAATTATTTTTATGATAAAAACTCTGCGCTGAGTTGCTGTAGACAACAGATGCCTTTAAGGGATGTTAAATTGCTTTCAAAGCCACGTGTTATATCTCACCAAGACAAATTCAAAATATAATTAAGTAGAACTGGGTGGTAATCGTATGCCAAACTCGAGCAAAGTATTTCTATATTATAAGCCAAAAAGAAAATGGCATAACTGTTTTTGAGTTAAATTTGAAGGTATTCGTTGAACTAATGATTTTAAAAGTTGAACTACCATATTGAACAGTGACTCTTGATGAAATCCCATGGGTAAGTATTCTCTAAAAATATATGAGAGAAGAACTCAAGGAAATTTTGGGTTTGATATTTTCATTAACCGATAAGTGATACACTCTATTCTAACGGTTGTATCCTATTCTTACACATCTGTTTTTGTGCATCTATAAAATCTTTCGTCTTCTAGTTCGAGAAATATATATATATATATATATATATATATATATATGTGTGTATGTGTATGTGTGTGTGTGTGTGTGTGTGTACGTATGTGTGTGTGTGTGTGTTCCATAATTAAAAAAAATACTTTGTATGCTGCATTCGCTTATTATGTGATTGATCGTCTCGTCTCTATCACCGCATAACCTTCATCTGTTATTTTGTTGTGTCTTATCTATTTTGCTTTGACATTGTTGGTCCTTATAGCATTGTTTTGTGTTGCTATTTGAAGAGATTCAGTTCCTCTTTTAAGGCTTTCCTTTCTTAGCCATGTCCAAGTTTTTCTCTTGAAATATCCATACTGTTGTTTTTCTTCCCATTTTCATTTTCTGGTTCTTTTTGTTCTCTTGATTGTTGTGTTGTCTGAATTGTTTCTGGTCGCTGTAATCAGTCTTTCTTTGCACTTTGTAGCTTTCGAGTTGTAGTATCGATGCATCAACGCCATCTTTAATTATGGTAACTCCGCTTCTTCCTTTTCTGGACACATACAGTCTACGTCATCTTTGGCATGGAAGGCTTTATGCATTGTCATTAGTTTTTTTGTCATCAGGTCCATTTGTTTAAGTTCTTCTTCTTCTTCTTCTTCTTCTTCTTCTTCTTATTATTATTATTATTATTATTATTATTATTATTATTATTAATTTTTTACCTTCTTTCATCTTTCCTGTGTGATTAGCTGAAATAGCAAAATTCACTTGATGACAGTTTTTTTTTTCTTATAGATTAAAACTGGGTCTGTTTATCTGGCCTCAATTGGGTGATCTGTTTCTCTCTCAACGTTTCTGTGAATTTTATGCGTTTTATTTTCAAGGACAGATTCTGGTTTGTGTATTTATCATTTGTTAGTAAATGGAAATTTGTGTTTTTTGACAATTCCGATTAAATCACTTACCCACCTAGTCGAGCATGTTCTTGTTCTTCTTTTGTGCTAGATTACCATATTCAATTATTATGTGATCAATTATTTCATATTCATCATAACATTTCTCTCGCTATTCTCCAATTATTTGTTATTATATAAATTTGTCTTGATGACATCATTATTTTATTTCCTATGAGTTTTTCACACCAGCTGATGGTCTTTAACAGAAGTCTGAGTGACAGCAATACTCCTCGAGTCTCCATGACTCTAATGAGTATTCAATCACAACAACGTTGTGTTTTCGACATTTTCGATTCTTCCTCTAATTTCCAAATTCTCTAGTCAATTATCCAAACCTTGAGAACAGTTCCAAGTGCTTCGCGTCTCCAACAGCTTTTTTTTTAGTTCTTTGGCAAAGTCCTAGTATTTGTCAATCTTTTGGCTTTTTTTTTTTTTTCATGTTCACTCTCTGGTCCACCTGAACGGCAAAACCTACTAGACAGCAGGTTCTTTTTTTTTCCTTCTTAACACTTATTCTGACTGGGATTAAGTGAACTGTTTGTATCTCAAAATCCCAAAGAATCTTATGCGCTTCAATCTCGAGGACGGATTCAGGTTTGTACCACTACCATTTAATAGTATGATCAAATTTTGATTTCTTGTATAATTCCTAAATAATCATCTTCACAATCCTGTTGGGCCTAATCTTATACATCTTTTGCTGCATTCATTTATGATGTAATTAAGAATTTCATCTCTTTCTCTGTATAACCTACATTCACTATTACGTATGATAGATTTTTGCTTAAATATAATTGCTCATTGAGGCGTTGTTTTTTTTATTATTATTCTTTGAAAAGATTCAATTTCTCTTTTTAGGTTTCCTTTTCTTTGCCATATTCAGATCTCATTGTGTTCAATCTTACCAGTTTGTTGCTTGAAATATGCATACAGTTATTTCTCTTCCCATTTCCCTTTTCAAGTTTTTGCTCTTTTTCGCTTCTTGTATTGCTAATGCTGTTACTAGCTGCAGTGATTTGTCTTTTTTTGTTCTCTTTAATGTAGTTCTCTTGTCTTTGTATTGATGAACCTATGCGATCCTCTATAATAACAAGTTCTCTTCCTCCTCCAACTCCTCCTCTTGTACCCCATTATTATTATTATTGTTCACTCATTAAAGCTTTTCACATCAGCGTTAGCCGATGGTTTTTCTCTGGAGTCTGAGTGACAGCAAGTCTCCTCAAGTCTCCAGGACTCTTCTTAGTATTCTGGCCGTTCTCAATAATGCTGTCTTTTGGATGGTCTCTACTCGTCCGCCAACTTCCAAGTTCTCTAGTCCCTTTCGTCCGCCAACTTCCAAGTCCTCTTTTTTCACATCAGCGTTAACTGGTGGTCTTTTACTGGAGTTTGAGTGATAGCAAATCTCCTCAAGTCTCTAGGACTCTTCTCAGTATTCTGGCCGTTCTCAATAATACTGTAGTTTGGATGCCACCTTTCATGTCCTCCAGTCTCTTTGATAATCCTTTAGTTACTGTACCAAAAGCACCAATCACAATTGGTATGATTGTCACCTTTATGTTCCATAGTTCTTTCAATTCTCTAGCAAGGTCGCGGTACTTATCCTTCTTTTCACATTCTTTCAGTTTTATTCTTTGGTCAGCCGGGACAGCAAAGTCAATAATTTTGCAAGTTCTCTTTTTTTGTTGTTGTTGTTGATTATTATTAGGTCTGGTCTTCTGGCCGAGATTAGGTGATCCGTGTGTATGTCAAAGTCCCATAGGAGTTTATGAGTGTTATTTTCAAGGACAGATGCTGGGTTGTGGATATACAATTTGTTCGTATGGTCAAATTTAAATCTCTTTCACATCTCCCAGTGGATCACCTTGCCGACACAGTCGTGTCTAGTCTTATATTCTTTCTGCGCTAATTTGCTGCATTCGCTTATTATGTGATTGATGGTTTCATCTCTGTCACCGCATAGCCCACATTTGCTATTTTGCTGCGTCTTATCTGTTTTCGCTTTGATTTGATTGGTTCTTATGGCGTTGTTTTGTGCTGCTATTAGGAGAGATTCTGTTTCTCTCTTTAAGTTTCCTTTTCTTAGTTAGGTCCTGATTTTCTGGAGTGAGATGTTGTTTATTAGTCGTTTAAACCGCCCATATATTTGTTTTCCTTCCCATTTTTGTTTCCTAGTTATTGTCATTCTGTTGTCAGTATTGTTTCTGATGGCTGTAAACAGTCCTTCGTGTTTTCCGATGTAGTCTTCGAGTCATTGTATCTATGCGTCAATGCTGTCTTCGATGCTGGCAAGTCCTCTTCCTCCCTCTTTTCTTGATACATATAGTCTGTCAATGACGTCTCTGGGATTAAATGCTTTAGCAATGATCATTAGTTTTCTTGTTCTTTAGTCAATTTGTTTAAGTTCATCTCTGGTCCACTTCAGAAAGAGTCCCGAATATCTAACGAGGATACAGCCCAGGTATTTATTTCTTTTATTAGGTTTCTGCTTGAGAGTTTTGTCTCGAGTAGTTTTCTAGTTCTCCTGCAATATCCTTTTTGAATTTTGTCTTTCATTTCCACTTGTTTGATGGTGTCTGCCTCCAAGATGCCCAAGTATTTATAGGTTTCATTTTCTCCGAGCGTTCTAATATTGTTTTGATTTTGTAGTTCCATTGCGTCAGTCATATGTTGTTTGCCACTTTTCATTACAAGCATAACACATTTTTCTATGCTAAATTCCATTCCTATGTCCTGATTGTATATTATAACTGCGTGTATGAGTTTCCAGTTCTTCTTCATTTTTTGCAAATACTTTGATGTCATCCATGTACGTTAGGGGATTGATCTTTTTTTGCTATCTACTAAGTTTGTATCCGGCAGTGCATTTTCTAAGTATGTGGTTAAGTGGTATCATGACAATTATGAATAGTAAGGGGGATTGTGTATCTCCTTGAAAAATACCTCTTTGGATTTTTGCTTCAGCAAAGCTTCTTCCTCCTGCTGTCTTTTTAACTCTCCAGGTTTTGATGGTTTTCTCGATAAAGTTTATGACTTCATGTGATATATATATTTAAATTTTTGTTGTTGATATTTTGTACATTTTGAGGCAGTTTATTATCCAGCTTTGCGGGACCATATCATATGCCTTTTTGTAGTCAATCAAGGCCATAGCTAGATTTTTCCGTCTGCTCTTGCTCTCATTTAGGATGTGTTGATCTATGTGAAGTAACTCTCCTGTGCCTCTGGATCCTTTGCAGCATCCTTCCTGTTCGTCAGGGAACAATCCACGACTTGTTAGCGAGTTGTAAATCTCTTTCCTTATTTGTGCTGTTAATATTTTCCACATCATCGGTAAGCAAGTTATGGGTCTGTAATTGTTTGGAGCGGTTCCTTTGCTTGGGTCCTTTTGGATCAATGTGGTCTTTCCTTTGGTCATCCAGTCCAGTAGTGCTCCTTGTAAGCATCTGTTAATTTCTAGTGCTAGTCTGTCGTGAATGGAGGTGAATTTCTTGAACCAGAAACCATGTATTCCATCATGACCTGGCGTTGATTGGGGTATGGATAATAGCTTTTTTCCCTCTACTACATAGATAAGTATGTTAACGGTGGGTTAGGGTTAGGGTTAGGGTTTAACTCTCTCATATGGTGGGATACGGTAGGGATCCCACCATATGAGAGGGTTAAGCAGCGATGAGCTTGCCCAGTATTTATATGGGTGACCATTTAAAAGCAGAAGGTACTATGAACAACCTGTTGCTTAGATCATTGCTTTTTGGGCAAGTAAGAATGATTTTTTCCAAGTGCTCATCCTCTTCATCAGCCATCGTGAATATTTCTTGTTCCGGAATATTCGGCAAAGATATCAGATTACTTTCCAAGGGTCATTTGCAGGAAGTAAACGGTAATAACCCAACTTAAAATTCTAAATTTTTTCGCATCATACGAACCAACCGAGGATTTTTACCGCAGTGGTGTGATGGTTAACAATTTATTCTTTGGAAAATTCTATCTAGTCATCCCATCTGTTATATTTATGTCTTGCTGGTTGCTGTTTCGTCTTAGTGAGTCCGTAATTTGTCTTTAGAAAATGGTAATCGCGCCATTTCTCTTTCAAGCACTCGAGTAGTGGGAATCGTCCTTGTTGGCTTTGGCAGCTCTTTAAGAAAAGGAATCAGGCAGTTGCCAGAATCATTACTTTCATCGTAATCGTCCAAGGAAAAAATGTTTTAATCTTTAAATCCTAAAATGTCTACTGCCGATGTTCAGCACACACTAATTCCACCCACGAAGCATTTGAATAATTCTTCATTTAACATATTTTGTTTTCAAAGAAAAATAATGAAAAATACTTTCAATTGAAAACTTTTTATCTATTTACTTCATTCTGTTTAAATCTGTTTGTCTCGGTCTTTTCAAATGTAGTTTAGTCTTATAATCTTTCTGTTATAGTTTATCTCTTTCAATATCTACTAACCCGTCACATGTTGTTCCTAACATTCAATCACTTATTCAAATGACCAGTTGGTCTTTATTTTGGAGTTCATGTAAGTTTGATTCATTAATTAAAACCATAAACCATTGAATTAGGATATAGAATAACATCAATGGACATAACTATATAGGAGAATAAAAATTATTAATATCATATAAAAGCAATGTATATAATTATTGATGAAACAATTTATATATATGTATATATATATATATACATGTGTGTGTGTGTGTATGTTTATAGTTGGGAAAACACGTTTAAAACTTTCTCATTTTTTGTGTTATTTATCAATCCATATGCTCTGATGAAGGTTTAATGTTTTTTTTACTTAAAAACCGAAACGTTTGTCATTGGCAAATAATTCAAACTATAAATAAATCCTGAAAAGACTTTGTGTTTTCATATTTTCCAATTTTCATATATCGTCATCATTATTATCAAGTCGTGGTGAGAGCACAGAGTTCCCTGACTCTCTTTCTCTCACCATTCATCCCTATCATCTGTCGCTCCTGACAAGTCTCCAAGCCTGCATCCTGTGTCCGCACAGAGCTGAAGTTGTTGGTCAGCCAACACTGGCATGTCCATATGCAGACGTCCAGAAGAGAGTGACACTTATGAGTGAGTCCTTGTTTCTCCAGCGATACCAGGCATGTCTTACTTGTCTTATTTGGATGGTTTGTGAGATGGGAGGCAGGTGGCCGTATAGCTGCTGTTTTATGGGGTGTTTCTCTTAGGACGTGTTCAAGACACATCTCGCAGCATTCTTGCACAGTTCCCATCTAGCTCTTTCTCTATGCGTTTTGTTAGTGTTCATATGTGGCATCAATATAGTAGTATGAACACAGCTAAAGTTTGAAAGAAATCCAGTTTTATTTTACTAGCTATATCAGTTTTCCATATGATCGATAAACTGTCGATAGCGGCTCACGCGTTCCTTTGGTGTATGTTGATATCTATTTCAGTAAATGAGATATGTAAACTGGTCTATTAATTTTAGAGGTTTGACACTTCGAGTGGAGATGGTACTCTTTGTTTAAAACACATAGATTCTGTTTTATTTGCGTTCACGTAGACGCCAATGCCTCCCGCTTCCTGCTCCAGATTATGCCGTAGAGATTCTGATTGGGCTGGTGTATTTGCAAGAAGCGCTAGGTCATTTACATAGTCTTCATCTATCTTAATTTCTTAGGGATAGCGTCCGTTTCTTGCCTTTTTTAATGTGAAACCGTTTTCTTTTATTAGATCTACTGACATTTGAAGTACGAAATTTAGACAGGGCATAAACTAATATGGCGTAAATCTAACTCCTTACAAGACTTCTGCAATAATGTCGAACAAGTTGGTGTTTTCATCTCCATTGCTTTTGTGTTTTTGTAAAGTATCATTATAGCGGTAACAGTTTCTTTGGGAAGACCATATGCTTGTAGAATTGACTCCATCTTTTATCTAGTTATGGAATCGAATGCTTTGGAGAAATCTACGAACAATATAGTTGACACGAGATTCTTTGCTTGTACTCTTTTGATGATTCGAAGGATTGTCTGAATCTGTGAGATAGTGAAGTGATATTTTCGAAAGTCTTTCTCGATTTCGGATCGGATACGATTGAGAAGGAGTGTATTACAAACCTTTACAGATATAGCAGTTATACCTGTGTGTATTCTTATTGATTCGAGGTTGGCCTTTCTTGGATAATGGACGGAAGCAACCTTTTTTCCATTTCTCCATTGTGTTTTATTTATAGACTGCATAACGGGAGAAATATGTTATCAATTTTTCTTGTTTTTCAAACTTCAGGGAGGCCTGCTGCTTTTCCGTTATTAATTTGTTCCCTATACTGCGTCAACTTCTTTCTCCATTAAATGTCTTTTCATTAAATACACTTTTCAATTGTAAAGTTTTTCTTCTTGGCTCGTAGCTTTTTGTTTTGCTATCGAGATACTCTTCTTTTCGCTTACATCATTTACAGTCTGCCATTATATTCGTGATAATCTATCTTCTTCCGAATTTCTAATTGTATATATTTGACTTTAAATATATTCTAATTGTTCATTTTGGTATGTAATTGTTAGTTCTCTTTGGGCTTTAAGTTTTAGCACGTTGGCATTTTTTCGGTTCCCTTTTTTTTTCTTTTTAGTCAGGATGCTTTTTTTCAGTTTTTTCGTTTCTTCAAAATTACTATTTACTACCATGGGACTGTAAATTTGGTTCTTGGTTTGGTTTATATGCACTATGATGCTGCTTCAATAGAGCGGTAACACATTTTTCATATTCGTCATTCAGAGTATGTGTCTTAGATGTATATATTATTATCATCCTATGGGAAAATAATTTCTTATTGCTTATAACTAAGAGATATATTATTGCATAACTTTTAAACTGGTCATTTTTCATATAAATAGAACATTGATTAGATTTTGACTGCAACCAAAAAAGTTGTTTTTTATAGATTGACTCATTTTCAGTGGATGAAATTTGGTCACTTTTATTTTTTAAGAACCTCTCCAAGTTATTTTCAAGAGTCATAATGAAGTATATATTTTCAAGATCCATAACAATAAACTACATATTTCAAGATCCACGATAATAAACTGTATTTTTTCAAGATCCATAATAATAAACTGTATATTTCTTAAACACTTATGATTTACCTTTCAGAAGTTTCCATGAAAATGTACAAATCATTCATTTGACTTCATTTAATATTTAGATTGACCACAACACGAAACTAAAAATTTCGAACTTTCGAACCGTCACCATTTTTTAAAGCATCGGTCATGTGAGGTCAAGACCGACTTGACTTTCCCTAATTTCATGAATGCTTCAACCCACTATAGTGAACGAAAAAATATGAAAACTGTGCTGCGCCAAACCATAGAGGGCTATTGTCTGGGTTTGAAAATAGTATTTGAAATCAGAATCTAGCGCGTTTGTTTCATCAAGCAAACCCTACAGTTATCAAAATGGATACAAAGTCATTTGACAAAATTTGATATTTCCTTTCTTTTATATTTCTCACCCAAAAACTGAAATGTTTGTTTTTGACTTTGTGTAAAAAATCGTTCGTGGCCCACTTTATCTATGCTAGGGAAAAGTCGAGATATCAACCATATTTCAGAATAACTGCGGCAAGGTTTGGCATATTTTGCTCTCACGATAAAAACTAGGATAAACGCAGAATTAAATGGATCAAGCATGCCCGCTTCAAGATCCACATCGACAGATTTGTGATCATTTTTTGTGGGGTCTGCAGAAAAAGAAAGCATTAAACTTTGAAGTTACTTGCGGAAAGGGAAACATGTATAAAACATTTATATTCGCAAATTACAAGCATCTCTGCAGAAAAAGAAAACGCCGCAAAGGAAATGAAATAAATCAAATTATACGCAAAGTAAATTGAGAAATTTTCTTTTTGTACTTTTTCACATAGGTAAAAATATACTCGATAGATTTTCTGTAATTCGTTTATGAGATGAAGAAAGAAAATCAAAAGTATATGTTTGTTGTCATGAGTAATCCATTATTTGTTATTGTTTTTATGATGATTATATATGTTTTTATCATTGTGGATAATATTAGATCATCCATACTTCACTGTCCCAAGAGAATCTCGTAAATGAAAACGAGATTTTATCATATAAATGTAAGGACTGCTAATTCAATACCCACTTTGTCTTTGAAACGAGTTAACAAATAATAGACATACGCTGAAAACAAGTTCTTCTACACTTTAAGATTTTTCAAAATATATTTTAGCAATCACTCGATTTAAGTAAAATCTTATATTACAATTTTTCAAAAGTTTTTTTAAAAAGTTTATCTATCAGAAACTTATTGCAATTCTCTTTAGATTTTTCCAAATACAATATCTATGATCACTGCCAAAATTTGAAATGTTTTTGGGGCTGATGTAATCTAAAATAAGTAACGTATGAATTATTGAGTTAATTTTTTAAAACAAAATTTTTAAAAGCTAATTGTAACTACACATTTCAAACTTCCAATGTTTTAAATGCAAAAAGAAATTACCTGATTAAAGAGTAAATTCATCATCCATTCCTATTTCAATAGTGAAAGAGAGTACATTATAATTTAATCTATGATCTCACACCTATAAAATGGACGAGCTGAAAGTTTATATTCGACATGAAATGTTGTGAGAATTTAAGAATAACTAAAAACGCTACAGAAACATCTAAGCAAGCTAATGTTTATGGTTAACGTGTCATTACTAATAGACAAATCCGAAATCAGTTTTCAAAGTTTCGTTCTAGCGATGCATCATTGAGATATAAACCCAGATCAGGATGTTCATCAGACATCGATCAAGATACATTAAGAGAATTGGTGGAATGCAATCTGCACAAAAGTATTCGAGAAATAGCACTTGAACTCTAAACATCCTTATCGAAAATCTGCCACCTCTTGAAAAAGATAGTGAAAGAGAGCATGAAAGTCTTCGAAAACGGCCTGTACTCATCAAGAGAAGTAACGTTGTGCTTCTCTTATGATAATGCAAGGCTACAACCAGCAAGGCACAGGAAAAATAATGTTCTACCCCATCCTCCATATTTATCGGACATGCCAGCAAGTAATTTCCATCTTTTTCATTCTTAACAAAATGCTCTGGATGAGAAAATATTTTTCAAGATGAAGTTAAAACATTTGCAGAAAATATCTTGAGCTTGAAACCAACTGAATTTTACTTGAGTGGAATCAACAAGTTGATAAATGGCAGCAAAAGGTGATTCAAAATAATGGCGAATCGATTATGAATTGAAATTCATTCGTTGTTAAATTAGTCATGAATTATGTTTTATCAAAACAGAAATTATTTATGACCCAAGCCAATATATAATATTTTCGGATTATTTATGTAAAATATAAACAGTGCATCTAGTCTACTCTCTAAGATGTAGACAAAAAAACAGCGGGATATATTTCATGCAAGAAACTAAATATCTTGAGATTATTTTTAATGTAAATGTGTTCGTGTGTGTGTGCATCAGTTTACTGTAGTAGCAAAATAATATTTTATTAGTAGGCATTAGAAAACCAGCTGTAAATTCAGGATTATTTTGGGTGTAAACTGATCATAATCAACACCCCAACATTCATCGTCTTTCTAATTCTATGAGAAACATTTAAAGCGCTTCAATAAAATGAAGATTACACTCACCAATTAATAAACTATTTCGATGAAAATGGAAACCGATTCATTCTTCGAATAATACAATACTTTCATTTAGTTCCTCACCAATTTCTTGCGGAGATTCAATGTCGACCAAAATCTGAACTGATTTGGAGTCATTTCTGGTTCAATCCCCCATCTAGAAACCAGTTTACTTGCCGATTAGATAGTAACTCTTCATAATTATAAATAAAATCTTCTTCTTCTTCTTCTTCTTCTTCTTCTTCTTCTTCTTCTTCTTCTTCTTCTTCTTCTTCTTCTTCTTCTTCTTCGTACTTGCTGGTTACATTTTCGTTATATTTCTCCATGTCTAATCCACGAAGTAATAGACTAAGTACTAATATTCAAAACATCATGCTATGCTTCGGTGAAAATAAACCAATGTGACTCAGTTGTTTAGTCATTTAGTTACTTTCACAGAGTGTATACTCATTGATTACAAATTCCATGTAATCAAAAATCTTCATTTAGGATTTAATATGGTTTTAGATTAATGTTTTTTTTCAATAAACAAAAAAACATTAAGAAGTAACTTTTTCAAGATGATGTTCCAAATCGAAATATTAAATTTGGAATTCACTGAAAGTAAAAATTGTTTGTCTAAATAAGTTGAACATAAAGAAATTGAATCTTACCTTATACGAGGATCATTAAATAAGTTTGCAGACTTTTTTCATATGGGCACTTTTATTGATAGTGCACACGTGAAACTCTTGTCCCCTTCGAAGTAATCTCCTCTGGCTGCAATGCACTTGTTGTAATGTTCTAACAACTTCTGGAAGTCCCCATCGAAGTCCTCTTGTGTGAGTATGTTAATGACCCTCGTCACAGCCTCTTTCATCTCTTCAATTGTCTCATAACGACAGCCTCTGAGCTTAGGGAATAACCAAAAGTCACAGGGAGCAACTTCTGGACTATAGGGAGGGTGACTAACTGTCTTGCCCATCTTGGTCAAATAGTCTGTGACAAGGGTGGAGTTGTGGACTGGTGTATTGTCCTGGTAGAAATGCCACTGACCCGATTTGAAGAGTGCTGACCTCTTCCCAAATAATCTCTTCTTGAATTCCCTTAAAACCTCAACATAGTAACCCTAACCCTTTGGCCAATCAACTCTAGTGTATTTACTTCCTTACTCCTCCCACACCTCTCATCATCCCTCACAGACTCCCTGCCTTCCTTGAATCTCTTATGCCACTCACAAACTGATGCTCGATTCAGGCAAGATGGTCAAAAAGCAGTCTGAAGCATTCCGTGCATTTCTGTGGTATTTTTCCAAGTTTAAAACAGAATTTTATTGCATATCGTTCTTCTAAAGTCCAGATTACATTTTTGAAATTCACCAGCTGTGATAATCAGGCTTTAGTAGGGTGTATTCCAATTGCTGATGTAGCTGTTCATTTGAACCTGAAATCATAAAAATTGGTCAGTCATCTTATAAGATACATAGCAATAACATACTGAATTTTCAAGAGTCTACAATAATTTTAAATGCCTGTACAAAAACATTTTGGAAACTTATTAAAGGCACCACGTATAAAGAAATTGACTCTTACCTTATATAAAGAAATTGAATCTTACCTTATATAAAGAAATTGAATCTTACCTTATATAAAGAAATTGAATCTTACCTTATATAAAGAAGCAGAAGTTAAACACTGAAACATTTATTATCATTAAGTGATCATTTGTTTCAAATCCCAATCCCTTGATGAATCGTGATAATAAACGCTGGGCACGGAACAATACCATCAATTAAATGATTGCAAGTATTATATGAATATATAAATATATAAATCTTAGATTTTCGCACTTTAATCGTTCAAGTCATCTGAAAATATAAAATTGTCTGCAGGTGGAGATCATAATATATTTATCAAATAATACAAAACAAGGAAAAATGGGACACCTCTCCAGTTTAAACATACATCTCTCGAGAAAACAATGAACGGTAAAGAATGGAACAAATTTCAGTGTTTGTAGTTAAAAATACAGAAAGACATGTTTCAATAGACTTACAAATTGAGACAAATATAGTTCAATGGCCACACAATAAGATAACGATATAGTTCAATAGACTTACAAATAAAGACAGGTATATTTCAATAGTTTACAAGCAGTGATAGGTATAGTTCAATAGATTTACAAAAAGACAGATATAATTCAATTAACTTACACAGAAAGATATAGTTCAATAGACTTTCTAATTGAGACACATATAGTTTAATAGATTTATGAATAGAGACTGGTATAGTTTAATAGACTTGCTATTAGATACAGATATAATTCCATAGACTTACAAAAAGAGACAGGTATTTTTCAATCAATTTACAACTGGAAACAGCTATAGTTCAATTGACTTACAAAGAGAGAAACATATAATTCAATAGACTTTCTAAATAAGACACAGAGAATTCAATAGATTAACTAATAGGGACAGATATAGTTTAATTGACTTACAATTAGATACAGTTATAGTTTAATAGATTTACAAACTGAGACACGTATAGTTAAATAGATTTACAATTAGAGACAGATATAGAATAATAGATTTATAAGTAGAGACAAGAATTGTCATACAAATACAGACAGGTATAATTCACTTGACTTACAAACAGGGACTGGTATGGTTCAATAGATTTACAATTAGATACAGTTATAGTTGAATACAGTTACAAATTGAGACAGAAATATTTCAATAAACTTACAAATAGAGATCGATATAGTCCAATAGACGTAGCACTAGTGGCAGATATAGTCCAATAGTCTTACAAACAGGCAGGTTTGGTTCAATAAACTTATAAATACTAGCAGATATAGTTCAGTAGATATACAAAGAAAGACAATTATCGTTCAAACGACTTTCAAAAAGAGACAGATATAGTTCAATAGAATTACAAATAGGAACAGGTATAGTTCAATACACTTAGAAATAAAGACCGATATATTTCAATAGACCTACAAATAGATACAGATATAGTTCGATGGACTTACAAACTGAGACAGGTATGGTTCAATAGACATACAAATAGAGACCGATATGGTTCAATAACTTTACAAATAGAGATTGATATAGTTCAATAGACCTAAATATATATATATATATAGTTCAATAGACTTTCAAATAGAGACAGATAGAGTTCAATATACAAATAGTGACAGTTATTGTTCGCTCGAGTTACAAATAGAAACAAGTATAGTTTAGTTTCAAACGGAGACAGATAGAGTTCAATAGACTTACATATTAAGACAAATATGGTTCAATAAACTTACAAATATTGTTCAATATTTTTACAAGCAGAGACAGATATAGTGAAGCAATAGACTTACAGTCAAATATAGTTCACTAGACACACATATAGAGAAATATATAGTTCAATCGACTTACCAATAGAGATAGATATAGTTAAATACTCTTACAGGTATGGTTCAATAGACTTATAAATAGGGATAGATATAATTCAATAGACTTAAAGATATTGACAGGTATGGTTCCATAGACTTACAATTAGAGACAGATTTTAGTCAATGGACTGATAAACTTATATAATTCAATAGACTTATAAATTGCGATAGATATACTTTACTAGACTTGCAAACTGAAACATGTATGGTTCATTAGAGTTACAAATTGAGACAGGTATTGTTGCTCAATAGACTTACGAAGAGAGACAGACATGTTTAAATAGACTTATATTTAGACACAGATATAGTTGAATAGACTTACAGTCAGAGACAAGAATAGTTTAATACTTTTACAAATAGAGACGTATATTGTTCAGTAGACTTACACACCGAGACAGGTATGGTTTAATAGATTTACAAACGGAGACATTTAGTTCAATAGACTTAAAAGTATAGATAGATATAATTCAGTAGACATACAAACAGAGACAAGTATAGGTCAATACACCAACTTATAGAAACAGGTAAATTTTAATAGACTTATAAATAGAGCCAGATATAGTTCAATGGAATTACCAATAGAGACAGGGTTGTTTCAATGAACTTACGGATACAGATACAGCTCAATAGATTTATATATAGAGACAGAGATAATTCAGTGGACCTCCAAATACAGACAGATATAGTTCAATGCACTTGCTAATAGAGACAAGTATGGTTTAATAAACTTACAAAAAAGACAGATATAGTTTTAAAAAATTCAACTATAGGCATATATAGTTCAATAGACTTACAAATAGAGACAGTTCAATAGACCTACATATAGAAAACAGGTCAATTACAATAGACGTACAAATAGAGACCGGTATATTTCAATAGATTTACAACTGGAGAAAGATATAGTTCAATGAATTTACAAATAGAGACAGATATGTTTAAATAGACTTGCATAGATAGATATATTTCAATAGATTTTCAACTACGGACAGATATAGTTAAATAAGCTTAAAAATAGAGACTGACATAGTTCAATAAACTTCAGAACAGACAATTTAAATTTCACTGTAATCGATTAAAAAGAAACTAATAAAACATTAGAAGCAAAGAGGCAAAATTAAATCTTTTAAGAGTTATTGCTGCATAAACCAACTTAAAACACGAACATTTAACTAATTTTGACGATTCTTTTTCATGAGATTTAGTTATGTTTAATGGGCGTTGTTACACCAAATTCTGGGCCACAATGGAAAAACCACAAATGTCTAGTTTTGTTTCTTTTTCTTCACTTCTAATAAGCATATGCTATTTTGGAGATGCTTTTAAAACGGTGTCAATTAAAAAGAGGAGCTTGATGTCTGAAAGTACAAATAAACTCCAACATAAAAATGATTGTGCCTATGAGGTTCAAATACAGGTGTATCTCTTTCTTTAACCCATTGGTTCCAATAGACCATTAAAATTGAATAATATATTCCTATTAAGATGTAAATTTCCTAAATATATCAACAAAATCAGAACAATCAATTTTTTTCTAAAATTTACCAAAGTTTACCATGATTAACTGTATCAAACGTTTTAGTAAGGTCCACAAAACCTGACATAGAGTCGCATAAATTTCTGTTGCATTTGATTAACAAAGATAATCATATCTATTGAGCGACATTCAGGCCAAAATCCAGACTTTCAGGAAATATAAAGGTTATAACACAAGTTTTTAATCAAAATAGGTTGAGTCATTCAAAAAGATTTACTCCAAATCCAAACGAATTAATACCACAATCATTATCACGTATTATATTGATATCTTTTTCTTTGTACAAAGACACAAATATCGCATAAATTCTGTCCTTTGGCACCTGAGATGTAATCCTTTCACTGTTATGACCACCTGCATCCCCAGACTGGTTGCTTTTTTAATGTTTTCTACACGCACACTGTATTTTTAAATATCCGTAGAGAACAGGGATTGACGCAACTTGGTCGGAGCTTCTTGTGACGGATTGAAGGTTTTTAGGAATGAATTGCCAAAAACATTGACAATTCCCAGAACGAGACAACTTTCAGCTTACGATAAAAAATTGTATTCTTTTTATTGCTATATGGTTATGCGGCCATATACAAATGTAAAAGAAGATTTCTGCTAATTAATCCAGTATGTTATGAAGTAATTCAGTTATGCTCACAAGGTAGGAGAGAAAAGAGACTGACAGAAATTTGGGTGGCGAATTCATTTTATGCTAATTAACACAAAGGTGATTTTAGTGCCGTTCAAAGAACTTTAAAGCTCTGTTATTTCTTTCTTTGGAGTTTTCTTCTAGCGACAGAGTCGTTTACTGGCGATAGTTTGAAAGTGTTATCCGTCGCTCTCTCGTTACTCAGACTTGGTGCCCATTTTTATAAAATAAAATTATTGTATCTAACAACATCTGATTGGTCAACCAAAAAAGGATCATTTCATATCACATTCTCATTGGCCAGCCAATTGTGGCGTAGTTAATATTTTTGGAATGAACGAAAACCTTTCTTAAATTTCTGATTGAATAGTGTCTTTTCGCTTTCCATTCTTTTTGACCAGCCAATGTGTGCTTTGCCACAATTCACAGAGGAAAAAAATCAAAACTCGATCCCTTGTTGATTAGACAGTGTGTTTTCGTTTCACATAGATTGAAAGGGAAGAACAACAAACAAAAAAAAAAAAAAGCAATAAAAAAATAAAAACTCCTTCAGCTCTTTTTGATTAGTCCTGTCATTTGACAGTTCTGAAAGGTCATGCAAGTGTATAATTCGTTTTCGTCGCAGGTCACAACTGCAATTTTTGACAGCTTCGATAAACTCATCAACTTAATAGTTTCAGTGACCTTTGAATTTGTGACTCCAGTAACTTTTGTTTGAATTTGTCAATTTATTCAGAAGAATAACCTTATGCAAAACCTTGGTTTTTATTATGCTTTTCATTTTAACAAAGTTATTTCTTCTGATTTATGAAAAAAAAGAAAAGATCTTTTTTCTTTTCTTGTCAATAAATTTTAGACGCCAGTGGAAATCTTCCCTCTCTTATATTAGATCACAATCACAAACTTGTGATGATAGAGATTGAACATCAGTGACCTTCTTATTACAACCATATCTTAACAGCTTAACTGGGATCCAATTAAAACCAACCGATTTTCCAGTATTAATTTCTCTGATAGTAAATACACAAGCATATTATGTCATTGCAATCATAAACGTCTTGAATTTCAGCAGAAATGTCACTTTTGGCACTCAGTTTCTGTGAATCACTCGCCTCAAGAAATTTCAGATGCAAACAAAGATACGCTTCATGGCTTTTACTGATTTCTGTCATTATCATCAAATCAGTTCCAGAACTTGTCCAAGAACATCAACTCGCATATTCTATGCAAAATATTTAAAGTCATTCCTCATTTCATCAAATTCTGCTCTTTCATCGACTTCAAAAAGCTTTGAAAAAAGAAATAGATCACTTAGAGACACCAATACCTTTAGGCTCTTTTCCCCCATTTGCTCTAATTTTCCTTATATACAGATTTTCAATTTTACGGGCAAAGGTTTTTATTATTATATTCAGTGCTTCGTTTACGAGTGATAATATAACCCAAAATATATGCATAGTTTGACCTAATATAGACCAAGGTCATATGCACATATTTTTGGGGAAATAACGTGTTACGCAATGCTAGTTCAAATTTAACGAAAAATTACGGTAGGTTAAGACCATTACTGTTCATATCAATTCAAATGATCGCCCCCCCCCCACAGTCGAGTTGAAGTCAAGAAAAAATGATAATTTTATGTTCCATACGGCTAGAAGAAAAGATAGTCCATAATACTTGATGAGGAGACAAGGTGTATTCTGGACAACTAACCAGACTTGTTGCGTATACTGATAGCCTTGTGGTAAAGCGACTCTCAGGAGAAGAAACCTGATTGATTTTCCCCAAGATTCTGCCAATGTAAAATAAGGTATATTCATGCCTCTTTTTCGCTCAGTTGGTCTTTGTTACTCAATCACATCTTCGGCAGTGTAACGACGACGTCAATACGATAACTGACAAGCTCTTTAGTGTCAATGATTTTTCTACGTTTAGGATTCTGAGAACTCTCTCAGTCAAGTAGATTTCCATGAATCGACTTTCATTCTTACTCTTTCCTTTAAATATTTACTCTCCGCAAACTGCGTGAACAATGGGATCCTTGAAAACCCCACCGAAGTAGTTCACGTCCATAAAACTTATCAGTGACATTAAGATAACCCTTGTGCCGTCTAAAGTGTGCCCCTAAATCATTAATTCTGAACCTGTTGCCACAACTACATCTCCATATTTCTTAAGAAGGAAAACGCACAGAAACTGATTGATGTGTTGGAAGAAATAACTGCACAATTGTTGTAACAGTGGAAATAATAAAATGCGACATTCTCTTTAAATATCAACTGCGGCGATCCAGTGAAATGCATGAGCAAGTCTTTTTCTTTTTATTTACTAAAATGATTTTTTTTTTCATTTGGCCGTGTTTGTGTTATCTATTTGCTTCTCAAATTTCCATAGAATTTTGTGAGTCATAATTAGTCCTTATGGCATTATTTTATCTTAACATTAACAGAGATTCACTTGCTTCCTTCACTTGAAATCTTTGGTTGAATATGTATATTTAGAGAGAGAGAGAGAGAGAGACAGAATTTGGCGTTAAATGACCTACAAGGGTTGATATGCCATAAAACCCAAACAACCAACCAACTAACAAAGTGTTCTTTCAGCTGTTTTGTTGCGGTAATGATAAGTATGTGTGTGTGTGTGTGTGTGTGTGTGTGTGTGTGTGTGTGTGTGTGTGTGTGTGTGTGTGTGTGTGTGTGTGAGTGTGAACCATCATCGATAGTTCAGAATCTTCTCCTTTTGAAAGGCTATTTATTTATTAGCTTTAGGAAATGTCTTTGCGAGATAAATCTTCTGTAGTGGCGCCGGTGAATTTGCATGATGTGATGTTTCACCAAAATACCCCAAAAAGTCACTCAATGATATTCCACTGCCAATCCAATGAAGTAAACGCACTAGAATCTGTTTTCACCAAGACCATAGAACGTATCATTTCATGAGTTGACTAATTACCTCAAGGAGACACAAATTTTAACACTACATATATATATATATATATATATATATATATATATAGCTAGCTACATAGATAGATTGATAGACAGACTCTCTCTATCTCTCTCTCTCTCTCTCTCTCTCCCCCCCCGAGTCTGTGGACATTTTAATGAGAAGTTTTAAAAACAGATCATTTTAAAATAGTTTTTAAAAGTTAACTTAAATATTTTAGCTCTATATGAGTTGGTATATCAGAATATCAGCGCAAGGCAATTGTAATTTATCTATTATATATATATATAATGAAAAGCTCTTCGAATGAATTGAGCCCTCTGGTATCCAGTAAGGCAAAATGTCATCAAACTACATAATGTTTTATTATTTCAGAACTGACATATGTTGACTGATGGTTGAGCGATATGATATTAAGTCTAAGGTAAAGTTGGGTGGGTTTCAAGCGTCCAACGTGTCTAGTCACACTGAAGAGTTGTGAAACAACAAAACAGTCTATCTGTGGATGACAATATATATATATATATATATATATATATATATATATATATATATATATATATATATATAGTACAATTTAATGGAGACTCAAACTCAGTTAAGTCGTCATAATAAATTTATTTCGGCGGAGAATATTATTGCCATACTCTCCGTCTTGTCAGATGACTCTTTACATGCTTCTCTCTCGTCGCAAAGTTACGAATGTGGAGTTACAGTTCGTATTCAGAAGATAAAATAAAGGAATTAAAAAATAAAAAAATAAATATTAGAAAATAAAAATAAAAATGAAAAACAAAAAAATAAAAATAAAAATAAGAATAAGGTGGAAATCAAATTACAAATTATATATATATATATATATATATATATATCGCAGCGGATAGACGAAAGAAAATCCCATCTTTCTCCAATCGATATTTATTGATTATGTGTCTCATTTTCTATCAGTCTTCAACCCAATTCATTGAAAGTTAAATATTTTTATCAGTGACCAATTCTCAAGACATTTAACCAGCATTCTATTGACGATATAGCAGGATCAATGTTCATCAGCCTGATGCACTGAACCTAAAAATGACTCCAAAGATCAGTCCTTGTCCCATCAAAGATCACCGTTTGCTGAAGCGATTTTATCCCGTGGGGTGTATCACACATTTACTCCCACTCGAATGTTCCAAAACAATCATTTCCCAAGTGGCATTTCATTGGCTCTTTTTTACAATCCATCAGATTTACAACTAGGTTAAACACTTTCTCCCTATCTCCATGCAGTATACAATATTATTTTTGCTTTCTGTTCTGTTTTCGTTAGTTTGATTTTTAATTCAAATTTTTTTTAATGATGTTCAAAATACCAAGTTTGCATCTGTGTAGCATAAAACTACAATTAAAAAAGATCTTAGTGAGGATCTCTGTTTGTATTACGAACGAGATGACATTTCTTACTCTCACTCCTTAGCATCTGTCTAAATATTTACTAATCTTTAAGAGAGGACAATTATTGTGTGCAACACACAGTACGAATCAAACTTATAAAGAGAGAACATAATCGAAACCAACCACGACAATTCTAATGACCACCCCCCGCCCAAAAGAGAAATTCATTCCAAACCAAATATAAATCTCATTTGCAAATGTCCTTCCCTCTGGCAAGGTCTTGCTTTTAATAACAACTTCCTTGTTATTTGTGGTTGAAATTCTCTGAAATTGAGAGAGTTTGGTCTATTATTTTTTTATTAACGTTAAAAATAGTTTGAATCCTGTAAAGTTTTCCATTACAGATTTGGTTCAGTTGTTACAGTGCAGTAAACTAAATGCTGGAGGTTTCATTAAATATGTTGACTTGTTTTTAATTGTTCCAATCGATCATAACATTTAACACGTCGAGTAAGTATATAATAAGTCCGTCAGAAGTGGTAATACCAAATGTCAGTTTGTGGCTCCTTTGACTTAAATAATCGGAACAAACGACTCATACAAGCTCGAAATCATCAGATTCATATATATATATATATATATATATATATATATATATATATATATATATATATAGGCGTGTGTGTGTGTTTGTGAGTATGTTTGGAAAATCCTTTTTCGTGAAATTTCTTTACTGTATGAACCACATCTAATAATACCTATCTTTCAATAAATACTCCAAAATCTATTTTTGTCCCGTAATTAAAAAAAAATAATTGATACTTTCGTTTTCTTTTACCTCGTAGAAATTGTAATGGAAATATTTGCCCAAGGTATATCTTATCTGTTTTTTTTAATATCTTTGTTTTCACTTCGTTTTCAGTTTTTATTTTTTGGTAATTTTTCTTACGTTTTTACATAATTATTTGTTATCCTGTTAAATAGACTAAAAACAAAATACAAACTTATTCAGATAACTTTTTTTGCTGTATCATTTAACAAAGATCTGCTTGTCTAACTGACTCCTACAATTAAGGGATTCACTCTATGTATAATTTCATTTTTAAATTATCTTTTCATTTTACGCTTTTGCGTTTTCGTGACTATAAAAGTCTTCAACTTGTAACTCCATTTTTATGTTATCCAATGATTTATTGTAACGATTCTTCAAAATTGTGCATTAAAAATTACAGATCAGCCAAAAACATAATCAAATATTTCTATTATCGGTTGGAATAAGAAAATAATCAATAATTATTGGTGTTTCTTAAGATTATGAAATGTCATTCTGAAGCTGCCAATATTTAAATAAGGATCGTATATCATGTGTAGGTTAGTAGGAGTAGAATCTTTACTACTACAGATTTCATTTCAACAGTTAAATCATTCCCTCTTTATATATATATATATATATATATATATATATATATATATATATATATATATATATATATATTACAATAAATAGGTCCGCAAATGAATTGTGGTATTATGGGGATTTATTTCATATAAATTTGTTCGACACATGTTTCGAACATCATGGTCCTTTTCAAGAGACTAATCATAATAATAATATGTTGTTGTTGTTTTTACTGTGGTGTGATTCTTATAAATTCAAATTTATTGATTCATTTTATACCTAGTAGATATTTTGTGTGTTTGTACATGTATACATTCTTTTTTCATGTATATCCAGTTGTGTTACTTATATGAAATAAAACCCGAAAATACGTCATTGAAATTCATTTGCGGACTTATTTATTTTAAAATATTTTCTTTTCTGTTATTAGAATAACATATAATAAAGTTGGCAACCGTTGTCGAGGGCGACCCGAAGGCTCTCTTTTCAATAGCTACTACAACGAGGAGTAGGGGAGGGCGCTACTCCTTTCCATGAAATGCTCCACTTACATTTAATCCGTATCTTATAATGCTGAGTGTTTAGGAAGGCGCGGCATCAAGTGCCATTTTCTGAGTCTTTGCTATGACTCGAACTGGGATTGAACCCCAATCTCCCAGGCCACTGAAAATGTAGTTTGTTATATCTACAAATAAAGAGGTATGTATAAATATTATATTTCATGGTATATATATATATATATATATATATATATATATATATATATATATTGGCAGCATTTCTTCATTAATACATATTTCATTGAACATAATAGACATATTTTGTCTACATATTTTTTGCTAATCCTTTCGAATGGCCGTATTGATCTTATGATATTCAGCGGGAATTGGTTGATAAATCATCCATAATTAGTTGTTTCCCAAGTACTTTCTGTCCGACTTTGGTTCATCATCAGGGATGGATGTATTCCAAAAGTGATGTTACTTTCACTTTGTTCGAGGTTTTGGAAGTCTAATCAAAGTGGAATCAACCTATTGGGGGGTAGTAAAATTATTTAACACGCAAAATAAACTGCTGGATGTTCACCAATTAGACATCAGCAAAATACTGCGACATTTGATGCACGCCCCACCTTACGGGCATGTATGGCACAAGGCCTTTTTTTGGGTGGGACCGGGCGCAGGGCCGTAGCCCACACGAGCCCGGAGTTTGCCAAAAATGCCCTCGGGCCCGTCGGCATTCCCCTTGTTAGGGGCGCCTCAGGCTCCGGGAAATGAACCCAACCCCCCTCGAAAGGGGGTAAAAGCCTGGGGGGAAGGCCCCCTGAGGCCGAAGGAAATTATCCAACTGCCAAAACGCACCTGGCCGGATCTGTGCCGCAGTAAACACAGCCGACCGAAGTGCGACCCGACAACTGAATCAGCAAAATACTGCGCTTTTCCACTTTAAACTTAGTCTCTTTTATATTCATCAAATCTCGCCACTTCACGGAGGCTTATCTCGTTCTCCTCCATAAAACAAGTCACACCTATGGCGTCCTTTTTTTTCTTTTGGTTTCCATGTGCCGCTAGCAGAGAGAGAGCACACCTTCTGTTTCTTCGAGGTAAGATTGTTCGTGGCATTACTACTACACTCCTCCCTGGTCCTATGGTCACACATGAAACATTCGGGAGGTGGTCTTTTGCGCCGTGTGCTTCTTCGTGGTAGTATAGTCACTTGGTCTTCATCAGAAGTGTTATTGGAAGAGGCATCACCTGCATTTGTGCTGGGTGCCTGTTCACATGGTCTCTCTCTAATGGTTACAAATCTTTCGCTCGCACCCTCTGAAACCATGTCAGAACAGACCGTCGGCTGGCCTGGTCCCACTATGGATCGCAGATCTTTCATATGGCGTGGCATTCCGTCGACCATTATGTTCTGTGCACTGGTAATTCCGGTCACACGTCCCACTTTATATTTTGTGGTACATCGTCCATGTGAAGTCTTTATCCACACTCGGTCACCCGGTTTGAAAACGGCCTGCTGTTGATTGTGTGTCGGCGCCGGTGTTCCATTGATTCCTTTCAGCCGTATGCGGTACCGATAGACCACATTGGCTGGTGCTGTAGCAAAGGATACGTCATCCTCTGGCGTGACGTTGTACCAGTATACTGCTTCTGGTATAGTACATTGTTTTCTGGCGGCGATCCTTTTTGAAGTTCTGTGACATGCTCGATGATGCCGTTACCAGAGGGGACGTATGCACACCGGAATCGAAGTCGAACTCTCCACTCGTCTAGAAAGGTTTTAAGCAGGCTGCTCCGAAAAGCAGTGTCATTATCTGTCAGGATCTCTGTCGGCGGGCCCCTCTCATAAAAGAGCGCCTTCAACTGGTTGATTACACTTGTTGCATCTTGTCGAGGAAGACGTCGCCAGATGGCAAACCGAGCGGGGCAGCAGTCGAACGCCGTCAAAAAATGGGACCCGTTACAATGGGTAATATCCATCGTTACCCGGTGCCTGGTTTGTTTAACATTCACAGCCCATTTTGACCAGTGCACCGGTGCTGGATCGATCGACTGACTCTCTTCATATTCTCTGACGACGGTTTTCACTGTGGCCTTAGAGACACCAGGGGCAATCTGTTTCACAAAATAAAGTGTCCGCCGCATACCAGGATGACCGCTTTGTTGGTGAACAATCTTCATCTGGTCAAATCCAACTGAGCTCACGGACACGGTGCTGCCAGGTTGCACAGGCCCAGTGTTCCTCTTAATAGCATCAAGCCACCTCTGAGGCACTCTTGTCAATCGATATGCCTTATTTTGGCTAGATTTGACCAAGGACACATTCATCGATAGAGCGTATTCTTTCACCAGTTTTATTGTCGTGTCAAGCCGCCGTCGAATGAGCATCTCGCTTGCAGCTTTGGTTCGTACCCAGGCTTTGCCGGTAAGGGTGTCCGAGATCCATTTATGGACACAGGCAGAATCAATGAACAAATGCAAAGTGGTCGTCTTCCAGAGGATTGCCAAGTTTATTCCTTTAATAACAGCATCGAGTTCTGCAAGATTAATATGTTGGGAGTCCTTTGCTGGTCGTAACCAACAAGAATCCTCTACTACAACCCCATCATATACAAGCGACACGCCGGGAGGGAGAGCTTGCGTTAACCCATTCGCTAAGGGCTTGGCCGTCAACGCACCATCTGCCCCGCGCCGGGTCTTCCTTGCGCACTCTAGTGAGAACCTCTTTAATCATGTTGTTGAGAGGGGCATCGTCAATTTTGTCATCCCATCCAGTGGTGACGTCAGATGCTCTCCGCTTGATGAACGCCACAGCCACACGAAGCCAACCACCGACCGGAAGGTGCCTAACCAATTTGCTGCATAGTGAAAATACGTTTAGCCGCGTGATGACATGTTATCCTCTCCTCAGACCTGTAACCCAAGCACTCGCGCACTATCCTGTAGCCTCTCTGTGGAGATGCCCGTGGTGTAGTCGTTATCGTCGTAGGAAATGGACACGGCGACACGAGTTCAAATCCTGGACGAGACTGGTTGCATTTCACATAGCACTAATACCCTTGGGGAAGGCATGAATCCAATTATTCTCCCTCCAGCTATGGGTAAATAGTAGGACAGACTAGGTTCTTCAGCCTTGGTTAGGGAACTAGTCTAGGAGAAGGAAAACTCTGAATTCAAACCTGTTAAACTCCGCTTAAAAATTGACCTAGTGTCATATCCTGCCCGAGCGGAGGGGTTGGTAAATAGTATCCTGTAGCCTCTCCGACTCCTTGCTGAGGAGGCCGAAGCTGCAGAGATGCTCCTTCACACGTGCCGCAGGCACAATGCTCTCGTCCACATACACATCATCAATATAGGCAGATGTTGCCCGCTGTATGCGCTTGTTCTTCGTCAAGATAGCATCAACAATTGTCTGCATAATGGATGGTGCCACATTGAGACCAAACCCCATGCGGTTCATGCAATACCTTCGTCCCTTAAACAGTACAGTTTGATAGGACCATAGTGATTGGTGCACGTGCACTTAAAGGTATGCCTTTCGAAGGTCTAACACGGATGCATTCGATCCTGCTCGCCGCCATTCTCTCAACTTTTCTGTGCATATGTCTTCATGAGCCGTAAATGGGTCCACGTGATCCTTTAACTCCTGATAGTCGAGAACTGGCCTTACCTTTTGTTTATTCTGCTGGATGACTGCCATTAAGGGGATCAGGCCCTTCGGGGGCCCCAATTTATCTTCCGGGTAAGGAACTAACCACCCATTGTCAATCCAGTTTTGTAGCTCTTTATCGTATTCTGCACGAACTCTTACAGGGATGGTGTACTCCGGTACTCTGTTGTATAATTTTTCTGGTGGCTGATCACCGGGTACTTCCATGATACTGTCCAGGATTTGGTGTGTTGGTCGAACTCTGCGCGAAAGTCAGGTTGTTCTAGCTCTATTGTCGCACCCAAAGTGTGAGCCGCCTCAGCAAAATGTGCCTTGCCTCCTTCGTCGATGTGCATGCCGCCCAATTTCTTGATGACGTCCATTCCTAGAAGGAGGTCGAATCCCAATGGCTTGCTGTTTACAACTAGCACGTTCGTCTTAAGGATTTCTGTTGGTCACTGTTAAAGTTATACTGCCAACACCATGGCTTAAAAGGCACTTTCTGCCTGCTGTCAGAATTGCGGTACTTTTCCATACTTCAGGTCGACATAACATTCCACTCACAACGGACGAGGAGCAGCCGGAATCCACCAACGCTATCCGATCCATTCCATTGACTTTCACCTTCATTACAGGAAGCACTTCTTCTAGTTTATGTGGAGAGAGAGTAGTGCCGGCCTCTCGTCCCTTATCTAGTTTTCCGGACATCTCGATGCGACATGTCCTTGTTGTTGGCACTGATAACAGCGTATCTCCTGAGCGCTCTTCGTGATTTGACCCCGGGCTGCCGACAGTCTCTGGCAAAGTGATTGGGACCTCCACACTTGTCGGGGGTTGAAGGTGGGGCCGCAGACACATGAGGAAGAACTCGGCGTCGCCCAGCCGCCGCAGCAACAGGCTCATCGACCTCTGCCTCTTCCGTCATAAGAGCTCGATCCCTAGCAAGAATCTGTTCTAGGGTCATGTGTTCTATCCATGAGGACCCACGCAATTGTCGTCTAACTGGACCGGGGAGTCCAGACACGAAAGCGCAACCGAGCCATCGGTCAGAGGTATTTTCTTCGATCAAATACACTAGGTCCTGTAGGTCACCCAAATATTCGTCTACAGTTTCCTCGGGGCGCAAACGTCGCAAGACAAATGTGTCAAATGCAACAAAAGGGTCCGGCGCAAAAGTCAATAGGAGGGCTTGTTTTACCTGCGGTAAATCCTCCCTTTGGTCACGGGTTAACCGTCGGTATACTGACAGAGCCCCGCCTCTCAGCCTGAGTGGTAGAACACGTTCAACGTTGTCAACACCACACATTTCGCACACCAGCTCCACCTGTTCCAACCATTCTGACACCGTGTGGTCGGATGAGACGCCATGAAATTCGGGAATCAGCCGAATGTCAAATGCTGGTTACACGTAGGCCGAAATAGCTTGTTCGAGGTTTTGGAAGTCTAGTCGAAGTGGAATCAACATATTGGGAGGGGGGTAGTCAAATTATTTAACACGCAAAATAAACTGCTAGATGTTCACCAATCAGACGTCAGCAAAATACTGTGCTTTTCCACTTCAAACTTAGTCTCTTTTATATTCATCAAATCTCGCCACTTCACGGAGGCTTATCTCGTTCTCCTCCATAAAACAAGTCCATCCATAAAACAAGTCACACCTATGGCGTCCTTTTTTCTCTTTTGGTTTCCATGTGCCGGTAGCAGAGAGAGAGAGAGAGCACACCTTCTGTTTCTTCGAGGTAAGATTGTTCGTGGCATTACTACTATACACATGTACATGACTATTTCGTAAGAAGAACGTCTGTACTGTTGTATTGCGTAGAGTTTACCTTCTGAATTTGTTTCTACAGATTCTCGAATTTGTTTCTACAGATTTGTTTCTACATATTAGGAACATACAACCCAAACTTAACAGAATTAATTTTGAAACCAGTTCTAATGTACTGAGATGTCTTTAGCTACTGACGCTATTTATAGAAACAAAAATTACTATTTTTAAGAAATACGAACAAAAAAATCTTTTTAGACAAAACGAACGGAAGGGAAAAACCAATATAAAAAAACAAAAGTAATCTTGTGCCAGTCATGTTCTCAGACGAAAGCATCAAGCTTAAAAAACACACTCACACGCACACACACACACACACACACATATATATATATATATATATACACACAAAAACATAGATATATGTATGTATATACACAGACAAAAACTATAAAAAATTTACTAGTAAATTTCAAACCACACAACCACACATAAACAGTCACAAAAAAACCCCAAGACACACACTTACACACACAGAGAAGAAAAATAACTATTAGTGAAATCTAAAACCACTCCAACACACACACAAGGACAAAAATATCAAATATCAATGAGGGGTAAAGCAGACTAAGGTAAAACACACTCTAAGAAAAAAAGAGGATGACATCTGTATAAACCAATAACTAACTGAAAAACGTTTAAACTGCAAACGAGAGTGAGTTCAAGTCTCATTGAATACCCCATGCCATATATATTCTCTGACGAAAGTAACAAGCTGGAAACATACTCTTTGTGCACCTACTTATTTTAAGATATATTTTTATTCTTTCTTTGGACCTACAACAAACATTTTATATATATATATATATATATATATATATAAGTAAATGCTCTATCGTTGGTATGGACCACTATTTAACAATACTGCAATATTTGGTCCTCTATCAACAGACAAAGTGAGCTCGTAAGACCCATAACCCTCGTTTTATATATATATATATATTATGTAATTTGCTTGAAGCATGGCATAAATTATTTCATCTTATAGTATTGAATTAATTTAGAGGGCTATTGCAATGCAAAATAATAATTATCTGAGTCTAATTAATTTCATTTATAAAAAGTCTCTGACGATGAAGTTTTGCTTTGAAATTAATTAGACTCAAACAATTATTAATTTGTATTGCAATAGCCCTGTAAATTAATTCAATACTATAAAAGAATATATATATATATATATATATATATATATATATACATCACACCACCCCTCATCATCAAACAAATACCTAAATCGATTATCCGCAGATTATCCGATAATTCTTCCAGCATCGACATTTTCAACAAAAACAAACATATACGACAACGCACTTAAAATAACGGTTATAAACAAGCACTAGAAAACACACCTAAGAAAAACAAACAAAAACACAGAAAAAGAAATATAATTTGATTCCACCACCCCAGCTGAAATTTTTAACAGAAACAATATAAAGCTCAGCTGCAGTTGCACAAATCATAAAAAGCCACAACAAAAAAGATGAAACCCTCCACAGTAACACTCATCTCAACAAACGATGCTACTGTTGGGATAAAGAAACATACCCCCTACAAGGAAACTGCCAACAGAAAAACGTAGTGTGCAAAGCCACCGTAAAAACTTACGACTCAGTCCAGCAGTGCATCGGTGCAATGGAGGGTACCATAAAACAAAGAATATACACCCACAAACTTTCCCTCTCCAACAGAAATCATTCAATAAACACTTCTTTATCCATACCATCACAAAACACTCTGCTAAACAAAAAATCAGAAATACAATCCAAATGCCGACATGAGAACAAACATTTACTCTCACATTTCGATCCATATACATGATTCATCCCCACCTCCACAATTCACCCTGTCAAAATTACCTCCATCACTAAAATCCTCACACCGTTTCCCGAATAACTAACCGACGCACTGTAAGTACCATTTACCCCAATTTTCTTCCATCGTACCTTTATATCCACCCGCAAGCACCCTCATCACCTGTTGATATAATGTTAGCCATGATTGTTAGAAATACGTCTTAATACAGTATATTTACCATATTCCTTACGTACATACCACCATACATAGCAATAACATATTCGTAATATAACATTAATACAACATTGACAGCTAATACAAATTATTATTGCAAATTAACACAGAATATAATCCAACATATAAATACTAGTATTGCACAATACTCCATAGAATATATATCTCTTAATACCATGATATTCCCACCTTACCTATTATTCTCAAGTTTTAGATCCATCATCCATTTTCATAAAATATACTTAAAAGTCAAATCCAAAAATTCCTTTTCTTCATAATGCAATGATGATGGTTTGTTCCTGAGCTAAAATCATCAATACAGAGAAAAAAATTATTCGCCTAAACTCTGTCTGTCCCGCGATTTCGACTACACATCGCTACACTTATATTTAGAAGACAACCTCAAATCTGCCGTGAGACGCATGTATCATCATGCACACACATATTAACGATCACATATACGACTACGCGCAATAATACGCAAACATAATCTACACAAATATGCACACACACACACACACGAATAGTTATACACAATCCTAACGTAAACATTCTTTTGACTGTGTTTTTCGATTTTTTCGATTTCTCCAATGCCTTCCTTTCTCTGGCTGATGATTGTCGTAATAAGACGGCATGAAACCAGCGGTCGCAGATAAGTATCTATGCTATTAAATACATATAAAAACTAGTATATATATATATATATATATATATATATATATATATATATATATGATCCAAAGGATAGGAGTATCCAAAGTATATATAAGGTTGGTTGGTTGGTTGGTTGTGTTTTATAATATATCAACCGTTGTAGGTTTTTAACGCCAAATCCATTTTTATGCAAATAGTCAGTTCTATTTCATAAAATTCAGTTTAGCATGAGTACACAGTTTAATTGTCAAAAACATTTCTATTTCAAGCTATTCAGTTTATTCAAACAGTTCTAATTCAAACAATTCAGTTTAGAATAAGTATAGATTTTCTTAACTCACAGTTGAATATCAAAACAGTTCTATATTAAACAATTCAGTTTAGCGTAAGTACAATTCCATTTCAAACAATTCACTTTAGCATAAGCACGCAGTTTAGTTCTATTTAACCCATAGTTATGTCCCTATCAGGTGCTACCATTCCGGGCCAGAGTGGACCTGGAAGCAATGGCAATAAAGGAGTACTGCACATTCCCGAAAGCTCCAGTGTTACTGGAACGTGACCATCAGATTGTTTAAAGTCATAAACAGGACACTCATAGGGGGGGTCTTACCTCTCTGCATAGAACAGGCGAAGCCGACTGGACAAAGTATATATATATATATATATTTCATTAAACATAATAGACATTTTATGCCTACATATTTTCTTTTGGATCCGTTCGAATTCCCGTATTACTTTTATCGTATTCGGGAGGAATTGATTTAGGTATTGTCCATAGTTGTATGTATCCCTAGTACTTTCTGCCCGACTTTGGGCCATCATCAGGGGAGAATCTGTTACAAAAGTGATGTAACTTTTATTTTAGCAAATTACTACTGTGTAAGGACGTCTTTGCTGTTGGAGATTATGGCGCTTGCTTTTAAATGTAATTCTGTAAATAATGCCAGTAGCTAAAGACATTTAAGTACGTTAGCACTGGTTTGAAAATTAATTCTATTAAGTGCTGGTTGCAGGTTTCTAATATATAGTGCTTCGAGAATCTGAAGTTTTTGTTTATTATTTTGATGTTCGAGTATTGTTGTGTTGTCGGTGAGAATTTTTCGTAGTTGTGTTGTTGGGCATGAATGTTTTTTTTAAATGCTGAGCTATTGAACTTGTGTCAGAAAGGTGCATTGTAAGTCTCCTCGACAGGGTAGTTGAGGTTAAACCAACATATATATTATTATTATCAGAGATACAATCTCCTAGGGGACATTTAAATTTATATATAACGTTGGTTTTTTGCAGCACCCCAATCGAGGGAGAGGAGTTATTTCTAATGACCAAATTCGAGGTTTTAAACTTATCATAATATATAATAAGTTTTATTTTTTTATTAGGATCAGTGGGGAGTATGTTTTTGTGAATCAATGTTTTCATTATTTTTTCATCGGATTTATAATTGTAGTTCATTTGGTTACGATAAAAAAGTTTGATATATGTTTGTTGACTGGATGGAGTAGTACACTGTTTATTTTGTTGGTTAACATTTTTGATCATACGTTTAATTTGTTCATCAACAATATAGTTAGGAAACCCATTATCGATGAGAGCCTGTTTTATGTTTTTTACCTCTTTATAAAATATTGTTTTGGAGGAGGAGATTAGTTTGGCACGGGATATTACATTACGAATAATTGCTTTTTTATATCTGAAGGGGCATTCACTTTTAAAGTTGAGGGTACAGGAGTTATTACTAGAGGGTTTTTTGTAGGTGGAGGTAGTGAAGTTATTATTGTTGTTAGTATCAATGAGAACATCTAAAAAGGAAATTTTATTGTTTTTGTTTAGTTCATGAGTAAAGTTAAGAACTGAATTGTTTTGGAAGGTATCTTGTAGTATGTTGATTTCGTTAATATTATTAGTAAGAATAAGAATATCATCAACATATCTTAGGTATATTGGAGGTTTTTTTATGCTATTGAAAATTCTATTTTCGAGATCTGACATGAAGAAATCACTGAAAATGGGGCCCAGGACAGACCCCATAGAGACACCATCTGTCTGAACGTAAATATTTTCTAGATGATCATAAAATGGAACTTCAGTAGTGCATGTTAGGAGTAGTTTTCGAAGTATATTCGGGTTGGTTTTAAGAGGAGGGAGAGATGGGTTATTATAAATATTATTTATAATAATATCAATTGTTTCATTAACAGGTACGTTAGTAAATAAATTTTCTACATCGAGTGAGGCTAATATACCATTATTGGGTTTAATTGTATGAAGAACTTGAATTAAATTCATGTGTAGATTTTATGTTGTATTTGCTAGGTAAGTATGGTGAAATAAGCTGTTTTATTGTTTTTGTGAGTTGATAAATTGGTGTAGGTATTTGTGATATAATAGGGCGAAGAGGATGATTAGGTTTATGTATTTTTACGGTCCCGTAAAGATAGCCGGGTTTATAATCCCCAATTATTTTGGGTAGTTTTGTGCTATTAAGTTCGGCATTATTAGCAGTGATTAGTTTATTAATTTTTGATTTTAGTTGGTTGGTGGGATTCTTATTTAGTTTTTAGAATTTCGTATGGTCATCGAGGATATTTTGTAGTTTTGAATGGTAATCTATTTTATTGAGTACTACAAAAATGTTTGTTTTATCAGCTTTTTTTATGGTGATGTTGGGGTGGTTGCGTAATTCTTTAGCGGCAGTTTTTAGTTGATGTGTTAATAATGTAGGTTATTTTTTATTGTATCTATTCTTGATGGCTTCAGCCTTAAGAAGATCACGGAATTCAGGTTTGATTGAAATGACCTTATTGTCCCGGAGTTTTAAAATATTTTGGTATAAATTTTGGTATAAGTACTAGGGATACAAACAACTATGGACAATACCTAAATCAATTCCCCCCGAATACGATAAAAGTAATTCGGGAATTCGAACGGATCCAAAAGAGAATATGTAGGCATAAAATGTCTATTATGTTTAATGAAATTTGCATTAACGAAGAAATGCTGCCTAAATATACATATATATATATATATATATATATATATATGGTTTGTTGCTAAATCTAAACTCATTCGAATAAAAGACGATTTTTCCTCCATGGTATCACGAAAGACGAAGAAACTGGCCAGCTCCAAAAATCTGTCTAAGTAGCACGGGTCATGTAATAATGGATGACATATTACTCGCAACAGGAATAATCTCTGACCTCGATATATTCTCAGGATTCAATAGATCCTTCATGATATCATGATGCCAAGCAGTTATTTAGCAGTTTCTATCTTGTATCCAAGTATTACGTGATGGGTTACATTGGGTTACATGAAATGCAAGTGTTGAGACCTTAACGATAGAAAAGATCCCATTCAGCGTTTTATTTTCATATATCCTCTTAATGTAAAGTAACTTACACTAGAATTTGAACACACTTTTCATATTAAACACTCGGAATAGAGAGTTGTAACTCGCAACATAATCTTCCAGCAATATCTCTATTTGGCTCTGCGTCGATATAGAATTAGTTACATACATACATACATACATACATACATCGAGGTAAACATATAAATAAATTTGGCATGTCTCCATTTATTTCGGAGACGAGGCGGAAGGTAAAAAGACGTATGCATGATAAAAATGTTCCCACTTATAAATATAAGCAAAATTTTTTTCTATATTTATTTAAAAAGTGTGCAAGAAATAGATTAGAACTGTGAGAGGGTAATCATTAGAAACATTCAAACTTGTTTCAATTACGTTGCATATTTTCACAACGATGAATTTTCACACACACACACACACACACACACACACACACACATATATATATATATATATATATATATATATATATATATATATATATATATTGTATGTGTTGGCATTCCCAAATACAGTTTGAAAGAAAAATATAATATCACACACACACACACACACACACACACACACACACACACACACATATATATATATATATATATATATATATATATATATATATATATATATACCGAAAGCAACCTACTGATTTAATCTGACTTAACTGATAGATAGATGAATAAAAAATAAACAAGTCTGAACGACTATTTTTATACATTTTTCTGACGTGAACAACAGAGACAAAAAGCCATTGTTTTGTTCCGAAGAACAAATTTCCAACTGACAAAAAGTGGTTCTTCTTTTGAATGGTTTGTTATGAAACTCTGGTTTCTTGTATCATTTTCTGATTTCTCACTCTGTTTACAAAAGAATCCGAATGTTCGGCGGCAATATGGGAACAAAACTGTTGAGGATTTTTTTTGCCGCTGGCTTGTAAAATGGATGTTTTTCTTGTTTCTTTTCATTGCTTTTTTTGCTGACTGTACGAGTCTTTGAATGAAGAATAATGTAGAAGAAAGTTTAGTGGGAAATAGAAAATTGTTTGGATATGATTTGTTATTTTTATTAAATTTTTCATCTTTTTTTTTTGGTAGAAAATTTCATTATTCATACTGTCTGTTTTCCTTCAAAATTATGTTGTTAATTTTTAATCCATTTTGACGACGGATTACTAGTTTTTCAAGTATAACAATTAAAGCCTCTCTTTGATGATTCTTCAAATCAGAAAAGAGCACACACACACACACACACACACACACACGTATATATATATATATATATATATATATATATATATATATATATGCACGTTAATACATCAGCAAGCCTATAAACCAATGAAAACCATTTATGGAATAGAACAAGCATTTATTTTTTAAGATATATCTTTAATTGTCAAGGTACTGAATAAATTAGTCATGTAATAGTGAAGTGCTTTATATTATACAAATATAATACACATATTATAGAATGAAAACTCTCAATTATTAAGCCAGTCTATTGATCTGTGTAAGATAAATTGGAGGATATATTGAAGGTTATTTAAGTTCGCTAGTTGGTTGGGTTTTATGGCATATCAACCTTTGTAGGTTATTTAATGCCAAATCTATCTTTATCTAAATAATCAGTTCTATTTCAAACAATTCCGTTTAGCATGAGTACATTGTTTAATTGTCAAAAACATTTCTATTTCAAACTATTCAGTTTATTCAAACAGTTCTTATTCAGCTAATTCAGTTTAGCGTAAGTACAGATTTTGTTTACACACAGTTAAATGTCAAAGCAATTCTATATTAAACGATTCAGTTTACTGTAAATACAGTTTCAATGTAAAAAAGCAGTTCTATTTAAAATAATTCAGTTGAGCATAAGCAAACAGTTTAAATGTAAGCACGGTTTAACTGTCAAAAACATTTTGTCAATTCAATTTAGCATAAGTATACTGTTTGTGCAATTTAACTCATAGATTGGACCTTTAACAGGTGCTACCAATCCGGGTCAGAGTGGATCAGGGAGCAATGGCAATAAAGGAGTACTCCGCATTCCCCAAAGCTCCAGAATTACTGGAAGCTCACCATCAGATTGTTTAGAGTCATAAACAGGACACTCGTTGGTGGGGGGGTTCTTACCCCTCTGCAGAGGTTCAGTCGGCGTATTCTACAGCCCCACCCCAGTCAACTTGGCAAGGAGGTTATTTAAAGCCAAGATATTATTCTTGTTTTGCTCATTTGAGACTTTTTTTTACACCATCGTTAGTTTTCACTGGCGTCTGAGAGAAGGAAAGTCTCCTCAAGAATCCGGGAATCTTCTTAGTAATCTGTCCGATCTCAAAAATGCTGTAAGTTGGATGGTTTCCACTTATACTTTTATTTCCAAGTCCTCCAGTCTCATTACCAAAATCCTTTGGTGACTACTGAGCTTACCAATTACTTGGTATCAACGCGACTTTCATGTTCTATAGTTTATTAAATTCTCTAGCAAGGTCTTGATACTTTTTGCTTTCTTTCAGTTTTACACAATCTTAAGACGAAACAGCAAAGTCAATTATTCGCCGGGTTCTCTTTTTTTACTATCACTAGGCCTAGTTGTCTAGCCGAGATTAGATGATTCGTTTGTATCTTAAAAGTCCCAACATTTCTCGGACGTATTCAGGGTTGTGCTTATAGCAATTGTTCATATGGTCAAATTCCCAGTGGATCAACTTCACCACCTAGTCGTGATTAGTTTTCTACTCTTTTTGCACTATATTACTGCATATTATTCCTTGCGAAACCAGCTCATTGGCCTAGTAGGTAGAGTGCTCGCCAATGGTCCGGGAAACCGGGGTTCAATCCCAGGTGGAGTCATACCAAAGACTTTAAAAATGGTTCTTGATAACTCCTTGCTTAACACTCAGCAATATAAGGTACGTATCAAGAGTAAAGTGGAGCAATCCAAGGAAAGGAGTAGCGCCCTCCCCTACACTATTGAAAAGGGAGCCTTCTGGTCGCCCTCGACTACGATCGCCAACTTTACTTTACTTACTCCTTGCGAGTTTTTCCCCCTAGCGTTAGCTGATAGTCTTTTACTCAACTCTAAGTGACAGCAGATCTCTTTAAGTCTCCAGGACTCTTCTCGGTATTCTAGCAGATCTCAGTAATGCTGTAGTTTAGATGGTCTCCTTTCGTCCTCCGATTTCCAACTCTTCCAGTCCCTTTACCAAGCATTTGAGGATCGTTCCAAGTGCTTTATCACACTTAGTATCCCTGTCACTTTCATGTTCCATAGCTTTTTAGTTCTCTGGCAAGGTCTCGGTACTAATCTCTCTTTTCCTTTTCTTTGATTTTCACCCTGTGGTCCGCTAAGACGGCAAAATCCAAAATGGAAAAAGTTATCTTTTTTAATTATCACCTCTGGTTTGGATTAGGGGATCTGTTTGTATCTCAAACTCCCAGTGAAATTTATACATCTCATTATCTCGGATGGATTTTGGCTTTGTACCATTTAATAGGATGGTCAAATTTTAGTTTCTTGCAAAATTTCTTGCAAATTTTAGTTTCTTCCCATTTCTATTTCCTAGAATTTATTGTTGTTCTGTTTGTCCCTGTGATATCAGTACAGTTACTGATCGCAGTAATTAGTCTTTCTTTGATCTATTTAATGTAGTCCTCAAGTCCTTGTATTGGTGAATCCACGCAATCTCCAATGTTGGCGAGTTCTCTTTCTCCTTCTTTTCTTGACACATAGAGTCTGTCTGTGTCATCACTCGGATGTAAGACCTTCTGCATCGTCTTCATCTTTAGGTCTTCTATTCCACTTGTCTATGTTCTTCCTTTGTTCATTTTAAGAATGGTCCCGTGTATCTTACAAGGGGGATTACCCAGTTATTTAACCTTTTTAAAGAAAGTTCTGCTGCAGGGCTTGGTCTCGAGAAGCTTTCTTGTTCTTCTGAGGTACTCTTTTCTTATTCTTTTTTCTTTCATCTCCGCTTGTTTGATGTGTCCGCTTCCAATATTCTAAAGTTTATGTAATTTTCCTTTTCTCTGAGCATTCTGATTCTTTCTTAATATGACTGTTTTATTCCTTGAGTTAGTTATCTTTTTCCACTTTTCATTATAATCATAGCACATTATTCTATGCTAAATTCGATTCCTCAATCGTGATTGTATATTCTTGCTGTTTGTGTCACTGTCTCCAATTCTTTTTCACACACAACTTTATGTCACCCACGTTCCTAAGGTGATCAATCTTTTCTTGCGATTTTGTGAATTTGTTGCGCCCAGTGCACTTCCTTAGTATGTAATTGAGAGACCTCATTGCTATTACAAATAATAATGGTGAAAGCGCATCTTCCTGGAAGATGTATCTCTGAATTTTCACCTCGGCTAAAGCTTTTCTTCCTCCTTTTAATTCCACTTTCCTGTTTTTCATAGCTTCCGTAACAATTCTATGACTTTGTCGGATATTTTGTACATTTTCAGCCACTCTATTAATCAGCTTTTCTGGAGCATATCATAGACTTGTTTGTAGTGAATCCACATCATTGCTACATTTTCCCGCCTCATTTTCTATCCTTGAGGATGTGCAGATAAATTTTCAGTAAATTACCTGTTTCTCTTGTTCTGTGGCATCCTTTCTGTTCTTTAGGAAACAGTGCACGGCGTACAAGCGAGTAATGGATCTCCTCCCTAATCTGTGCGGTTAGGATTTACCACATCATAGGTTGACATGATCTAGCTCTATAGTTTCTGTGGATTATTCTTTTTTCGGTCTTTCTGAATCAGGATAATCTTCCCCTTAATCATTCTTTCATGTATTCTTGCTTCTTCGAATAATCTACTCAGTTGAAAAGCAAGGCTGTCATGGATGGGTGTGAAATGTTTAACCAGAATCCATGAATTCCATCATGGCTTAGTGTTTTCCAAATCAGTATTTTTTGAATGTCGCATAAATTAGATCGTTTAATTCAGTGATGTTGCCCTTTAGGATATTTGACTATAATTTGTATACCTTTTCGGTTTTTACCTTGACTTTTCCCCAGTTTTGCTTCCTGAGAGATGATTATATAGGCTCATCTTCAGTCATGATTTTTAAACGTTTATTTCATAGAGCTGGAGTCTGTGTTCTTTTTTCCAGCATTGTATGCTTCAATTCAGTTCAGGGATTCTTACTTTCCAGTATTTAGGGTTTCGAGTTCGAGGATCTTGTTCATATTCATCACTATTTATTTGGCCACATATTTCTAGTATACAAAGTTAAAAGAAACAACCTTTCTTTAATATCATTCTAGCCTGATCAGCAAAATATCTTTAGCTTGTCCTACCAAATCTCGCGGATTCTGTGGAAATTTCAATTATTCTTTTTCAATACCCTCTTTTGTGTAAGATTGCGCTCTTATAATAACAAGTATATTTTTCTTGTCTTCTCTAGCTCATTTTTCCATTGGTGTCTTTAAGTTGTGTAGTTGCTTTATTCGTTTTTGTGTACCTGTAATTAGAACAGCCAACATTCACAGGATACTAGCGGGTTCCTTATACTGGCTATTACGGGAGTGTAACGTTACACCCTCACCCCCACCACATTATCTCAGTCTTCTAACCATTCCACTTCTTACGCCGGCCGGTGATCAACTAGTGGTTCGAGGGGGTAACGCACATTTCTTTACCTACACAAGAATACGATCGAGGGAACGGAGAAAATAGAAGGACAAACGAACAAACACGAACAAAGCTTGGGGTTAACCAAGAGCAGAGGAAGGTATGCAACACTTTGCATTCCTGATAGCATATATGGACTAACGCTAGCGTGGGTTACTAGCGAAAATTCCACAAAGCTACTGGAATCAGACTCGTCTTGACTCACTCTCGCTGGACCCTATCTTCTCTGCTACTGTCTCCCGAGTCCGGTGTTGACTGCCCCTGTCCGTGGTTCCACACCAACTCTCTGCTGCTCGCCTCTCTGCTGTCCAGCCGCCCAACTGCTTCTCTGCTGGGTCGCGTCGTCAACTCTCTTTCGCGTCCCCTTCCCACTTCCGGATACGGCGAGATTTCAGGTCCAAGAATCCTTTGTCTGGTTTCGCGCCAAAACAGACAACGGAATCATCTGCTTTGGCAGCCCACCCACATAGTGCTACCTACCTCCCTCTCTTACCCTTGTCATTTATTCTCAATAAATTACAACACAATTCAACAACAAGCAAAAAAAACAAAAACATTTACAGTAAGTAACAACCGAACTTACAAAATTTTAAAGGGGTTCGGTCGTCCCCTAAAAAAAAAATAAATAAATAATATAACAACACCATATCATCATACACATAAAAAAAAAATAAAAAAATATTGCTGGATTCAGATCTTCCACCTTGCTCTCCTGTGAACAATTCTGGGGTCTCCTGACTCATCCCTATTCTTCATTTCAATAGGACTTTTCGATTCACCTCCAACATTATTCAATTTTCTTTCAATTCGCCCCGCCCCCACCCATCAGAACACAGGGGATTTTTAACCACCCCTACCCAACAAATCAGGAGTATTTTTGGACTTGTCTTCCCCCTTTCCTTACGACGTGGGAGCATCAGTAATCTCCGCAGTTCGATTGGTGTCGTAACAGGAATAATGTTTCGGAAAGCACTGTGGAATTTACCTCCCAACCTGGGGGTCTTCACTGCCCCCTGCAACAAACAAAACAAGTCTCTCAGAGTTACTGAAAGTTCACTGTAACTGACTTCAGCCAGCCATCAATCCCCATGGATTTTCAAAGGATAAGAAAAAAACAAAGCAATTGACACCATCTCCCGGATCGTCCAGCCATGACCAGCCAGTGGGGAGGAGCAACCGGACACCGCCCCGCGCCCAGGTATCGTCTTCCCAACCCATCGTCAACCGTTTCCTCGGTACCATGTTCATCAATTCTATGTCAATCAGGCCACTCGCTTTCCCAAATCATCATTTGTATAACTTACTACCCCTCGATACCAGTCCCCAGGGGGAACACGATCAGACGAAGTGAAGAAGTGCCAAGAGCAATTGAACTTACAAAAAAGATAAACCCAGAAAATCCATGAAGGTAAATAAATAAATAAATAAATAAATAAACAAATAACAATAAACAACAAAGCAAATGACAAGGCAAGCTCAGTCCCCCAAAATTAACAAAAAACAAGGCAAAGTATAACAAAAAAAAAACAAAAAACAAAAACAAACAAAAAAAACCCCCAAAAAACAAAAAAAAAAACAAAGGATAGCAAAAAAAAAAATTCACACAAATTAAACAACAAAAAAAAAAAATTAATTATAAAACAATTCACAGACAAATAAAAATAAAATAACTACAATTGACAAATATATAAAATAAAACTGTTCTGAAGGAATCTGTCACGCATCCAGCTTCTAACCCTTGTCTCTCTTCCCTTGAGATCTCTGCCCACTTCCACCATTTCTCTTTGCGTCTTTCTTTCCTTCTCTTCTGTCCACTTGAATTCTTCCCTCTACCGGGGGTGGTGTGGGAGGGGATAGCGTTTGCTTCAAACCGTTTTTTTTTTAAATCCACAAAAAAAACAAACTTTCTTTTCTTCCTAAAATCCAAAGTTTACTTATTCTTTTCTTTTTTTTTTTTTAACTGAGACAGGCATGGATGCAGTGACAAAAATTCCCTAGCAATCTTTCTTTCTTTCTACTTTTCGTTCTCTCTTTTTCTTTCTTTTTTTTTTCTTCTTTTTCATGACTTTATCTGCTCTTCCTTCTCTCTCTTTGTTCAATTTTTCCGCCATTTTTTAAAAAAATTTTTTATATTTTCCATTTTTTTTTTTTGGTTTTTGTGGTAGAAGCTTTCCTCCACCTTCTACCCTCTGCACTCGGATGATCCGACTTTGACAAGTCGATTTTAACCTAGCTTAGAAATCTCACTCTCTCTCTTATTTTTCGTTTCATCTTCCCTTTCTCTGGGGTTTTGAAATACTACAATTTTTTTTCTTTTAGTGAACCTGACAGCAAAATTTTTTTTTTTTTTTTTATCGGTGACTTATCACCTTTCCAGCATAAAAAATTACTATAAAACTTCTCAGAACGGACTAACTTTCTTTCTTAAGCCACTGGTCCTAACACTTAAGTATAAAATTTACTATGTGAAACTTATAGCGTGTTTTGTGGGAATTAGTTATTTTCCCGAACACTATAGATTTTATGGCACAAGAAATGAATTGCGAAACTATTCTTTGGTAACACAACAACGAAAGTTCTTTATTTGCAGCTTTGAGGAGGTTTGTTCTTGGCGCTGCAAAACTCGTGGTATTTAGGCTTGTGGGTTTTTTGGAGACGCGATAGCTTAGCGGGATGTTGGAAATGGCAGCGTGTCGTTGGATGTGTGAGGGAAGTATTCAAGGCCACCGTGTAGCTTCGTGTGTCTGGTGTTTCGGGGAGAGGCGTGCGTTGTCTCCATTACAGTGGACCAGAGGTGAAATGGGAACTTGTCGAGAGCGGAGTGGCGCTCGAATCGACATAGTAAATTTCTGTGGTGCTTGTGGAAGGCATGTTGAACGTATCTAATTCATATTCAACTGGGATTCCTTGGTCTAAAATATATTAGACGCAAAGAATCCATAAATTAGAAGGTTCCCCCGCTGAGTGTCCATGTTGCTGCTGCTAAGGTTAAAGCCACAGTGATATGTCCACACCGGGTGGCTTGTTTAGCTATAAGGCATCGCTAAGCAGGGGCGACCAGAGACACGTCCGTTCTAGTCGCCGCCTCCAGCCGAAGAGAGTGTGTTTGGCCGCTCACCCGTTTGGTAGCCGGAAATGAAGGTCCGGGCTGAATGGGATATGTCATCCTGATTGGGTGAAATTCGGTGTCGAATTAAATAGCGCGCCAAAACAAAATATGAGATTTTCCTCTTCTCTACAAACTGCTACGAAGAAGGGAAAAAAAAGCATTTGAATTCTACCGGTCAAGTTAAGTGTGAAAATAGGGTAAGGGAGGAAATTCTTCTCCCGTCTAACAAAAATACAACAAAATTTATCAGCAGTTAAGGGGTTAAACATACACACACACACACAAAAACGAAATAGATTACTTGTTTTTTTTTTACATCTTAAAATTTCCTTAATCTAAAAAATCTTTTTTTTTTTGTGTTCTTATATTCGATGTGCAGTGGGGGAGGGGGGAATGTGTATTCCTACCTTTGTAGATTTCTTTCTTTTCCACTTTTTTTTTTCTTTGTCTCTTTCGTTTTCTTTTTCTTTTCTCTCTGTCTCGCAGGTCCTTACGGCATTTTCTTTTTTTCTTTTTCCGTTCGTCTGTCAGCCTCTAAACTCCCCCGCTCCCCAATCAATTCCAATTTTTTTTTCATCAGGTTTTTTTTTCTCTGGTCAACGGCACCATTTGTAACGTTACCCCCTCTCGCCTCCACACACGTTAACTTTCTTCTAACCATGTCACTTCTTACACCGGCCGGTGATCAACTAGTGGTTCGAGGGGGTAACGCACATTTCTTTACCTACACAAGAATACGGTCGAGGGAACGGAGAAAATAGAAGGACAAACGAACAAACACAAATAAAGCTTGGGGTTAACCAAGAGCAGAGGAAGGTATGCAACAGTTTGCATTCCCGATAGCATATATGCACTAACGCTAGCGTGGGTTACTAGCGAAAATTCCACAATGCTACTGGAATCAGACTCACCTTGACTCACTCTCGCTGGACCCTATCCCATGCTGCCTCGCCTCTCTGCTCCGGTGTTGACTGTCCCTGTCCGTGGTTCCACACCAACTCTCTGCTGCTCGCCTCTCTGCTGTCCAGCTGCCCAACTGCCTCTCTGCTGGGTCGCGTCGTCAATTCTCTTTCGCATCCCCTTCCTACTTCCGGATACGGCGAGATTTCAGGTCCAAGAATCCTTTGTCTGGTTTCGCGCCAAAACAGACAAAGGAATCATCTGCTTTGGCAGCCCACCCACATAGTGCTACAGGAGCACCTGATGACCAAAACATCCAGACCTGTTGTCTGGGTTCCACGTCGATTTAGAGTTTTCACTTTTTACGAGTAGTATATTGAGGTTATACCAGAACCAGGGGTTGATTATTATCACAGTTGCGACCTTGTAATCTTACTAGAAAACGGACACTTAGTTCGGCCACAGAAAACAAATTTTAAAAACTCCGGTTTTAAACTTTCTAAATTTTAACTTAATTCCAACGTTAATGGGTTTTTGTCAAATTCCAGTCACATGACGTAAGGAGAGGAAAAGGAAAATACCGTTCCTAAAATTTCTTTGTTCTTCATATTTTTATTTCTAGCTTTTTCGTTGTTTTTCCCAATATATATATATATATATATATATATATATAACACTAAATTTTACTTCGATAGTACGGTAGAGATTTTTTGTTTGAAATATTTAGAAACGAGCAAAAACTTTAGCATAATGAAGAAAACAAATTTAGAAAATTCAAGGCGTGTTTAACTTACCAACCATTTATGTTACTATTTATTATATCATACAAATGTGAATTTAACACGAAGCCGCTAAAAAGTTGAGAAAAGTTGATCTTCACTATCTTAACTTTAACTTAACTATTTTCATTTACTGAACCAAAACATTCGCTAATAATCGATTCCCCATTGTTCTGAAAAGTTTTTCCCCTAAAACCACCAAAACAAGCCAGTTACACTTTGAGTATCTAACCTAATCCCCTATTTATATAAATTTAAGGGAGTGGGGTATGTTTTAAATTTTATTTTAATATATTATATTTACAAAAATCATATATCCCCTACAAAAAACAAATGAATACAATAAATATATACAACTTTAAAATGGAACGTATTGGCTCTCCTCCTCTTTGACTAACATAGCAACTAGTTCACTAATCGGAAAATGCTGGAAAAATCTTTTATTAATTTAAAAAATTTTAACAAACAAACAAACAAACAGTCTCCTTCGCAGATCCGGAGAAATCGACTTTCTATCGTCTAAAAAGTCTGGGAAAGGGTAAAAAACAAAGCAAAAAAATGGGTACTACCAAATAAAAATGGAGCAGATGAGCTAACATGGTCCAATTAAATCAAATCACAACTTTCACAAAGACGAGTAAGTGACGGAACTTCATTGCTCAATACAAAACTGGCTTCCATGACAAAAAAACTTTCTATTTAGAGCGGGAAACTTATAGCCCTTAAGAAGCTTAAACAACGTTTGTACGACCAGTCTGTGAAAGAAGACGTATGCAATTGACTTCTCCGAATCTCCACATCACACACACTCTGGCGAAATTGCCAGATGCACTGAAAACAGCCTCTTGTCGATCGAGAGGACACTTCGAATCAGCAACCAGGTGAGCGTACCTTATTCTGGGGTCCAAGGCTAAAGTAAGCGACCTTCCTCCTTCATCACACTGAACTCTTTTATTGCGTCATCTAGAACGCCCCTTTCTAAAACATTTAATCTAATGCCTTTCTCAATAACAGCAGGCTGTCAGAGAAACCAGTCTGCAACCGAGAGAAACTTATAGAACATACCGACATTCGTGATAGAAAAAGCAATCGTTTGTAGGCAATCGGCAAATCTCCCAATCATCTGATGGCACATTTCTCGAGGCAGAGAATGCCTTCTTAGCGTCTTCCTTCCAAAATTCGGCGTTCTCATCATGTTGTACACATATCCGACAAGGGAAACTGAGAGGCAACGTATGACGTCATCTCTACATTCGATACTCCAAGGCTGCTTTCGGATGGCTGAAGCTAACAGATCTTGCGACGCACCAAAGGAGTTTGCTGACCAAAACGAACTGAAACAGGACTCTTTCTTGGTAAAATAGAACGGTACACGAGAGTGGAAAGTTGGTAAAGCCACATACCTTGGTCCTGTCTTTAAGGAGAGCCTCCTCAGTGACCAAACGCCAGCAGCGGACACGACATTTTCCAGTAGTAATTTTCTAGCTTTTTGCTGAGATGTGGCACAAGGCCATATAAATGGGGTACCCAATGAAACTTGAACTCACACTTGTTGGTTTGCAAGTCTAGCTTGCTAACCATTACACCACGACCTTTTCCAGTATCTCTGATCAATTATTCTCCAGTTGGAGATTGGATCCAAACCAGGCGTTGAGTATGTTGCCCTGACCGTCCGTCCAACTGAAGCTCGTGAAGAGCACAACACTTTCACGAACCTAACTGATAGATGACAGACTGTTAATTTTGGTCCCTGACACGTCCTCATACTTTCTTTGCTGACCATCTCAACCTCGGCACTGCGCTTCACACTAAGAATGTCAGTTTAAGTGGAATACTTGGCCTTGGTGGCAGCACTAGGCAGGTCGTACAGCATTGAAGAGAGCAGGCAATCTTGACGAATTGATCGAGATAAAGTGAAGGACTTTGATCAATTTCATCTTCCGTAATGAAATCCTCACACCCAGCCGCTTCCGATTCCTTAAGGCGATAGAAGTCGACCAGATAGGTTTCGATTTGAGCAGAAATTTCCGAAAGTAATCTCAAAACTCCATGCAAATGCTTTTGTTTGTAGTCTGATGTTGTTCGTCCGGAGATTTAACCCTCGTGATATGTCACTATATCTAAGTTCCTCTGCTCGTAATTCGTGAGCCATATTCATTGCTGCACAAGACATTCTTTTTAAACAAGCCTTAACTTCTAGAACCTAGTACTTTGATTGTGGGGAAAAGCCAGCTATATATAACTTCAACTCTATCACCTGCCTTTACCGCCCAATCTATCTAAGATTCTCACACTCTTTGCGCCTCTTGTCTATTTAGTTGGAATCTTCAGCAACAGTCGACAGAAAAAGACCTCATTTTATCCTTAAGCTTTGCCCACCAACTATTTTCAATTATGGTACCGGTCAATTCCCGTTTTAGCATTAGTGGCCATAGTTTTTAAACGACTCAAAACTTGAACCACCAAATAAGTCAATTCTCCTAACAGTTAGTGAAGGTAGCTAGGAAGCTGACCCTAGGAGCCCCTAGTACTCCAAGTTCATTCTACTCTAATGAATACTTTTCTCTGAATTTGTCAACGAGATCGAATCTCGCGACAAACGCTCGGAAATATTTTGCATATAAGTTGTTTGTAAGCCATCAAGCTCTCCCACCGTCAATGATGGGATCAAGAACCACGTTCCATTCTCCCCACTACACACTTTAATGACGTCACAAAGGACAATGCACCGATAAAAGTCGGGAAACTCACTGGTGGCATTTGGGCCCATAAACCTCAATAAAACGAAAAGGCTTGCCTTTAATGGTAACGTCCAGCACCCGAAGTCTGCTGGCTGGATCCGAAAAACAAGATTACACGTTCCATTAAGGCTTGTACTTATCAGTTAGGAAACCACTTTAGCAAGACTTTCAAAGTAAACAGAAAAAAGTTGGTATGTCTTTGACAGTATTCCCCCCCCCTCACTTAAGTTGGGATCAAAGTGGATCTCTCGTAAACAACAAATATCCACCCCGCGGGCAGGAGGGGTGGAAAAGAAGAGTCCTCTTAGTCAGACCTCAGGTCTTCGAACATTCAAATTTACTAGCCTTAAATCCATTATTATAATAATAGGAGTTGGGTCTCAGGAATAAACACGAGTGGGAGTCAAGACCCCAACGGTCTGGGTAATGGATCCAAGCCCATATCTTTATCGATGATGCCTTCATGAGCGATATCCCGCCGAAAGTTAGTTTCACTGGTCTATAGAAAGAAGTATGCAAATAAATAGGGAATCATTCCCGATACAGATTTCATCATTTCTCCCACTCTAACGAGAGAGAGCGGGTCGAAAACCTTGGTGACTTTTGCAATCATGCTGATGATTCCCTCAGACCCTCGGCCCTTTCGGATCACCTACAGCACCAGCAATCCTGAAAAGTTCGTAGGATCCTTCACATCTTTACCGTCTATTTTTTTTAATTTGTGGAGGATAATAAAATCCTTGACTTGTTGTAGCAGGAGTTTGTTTCTTTTATTTCGGTAGCTCATCTGCTACTGCTGCTGTAGTTGTTGTAGGTGGTGCTTGAGCCACTGCTACTGCGGCTATTGTTGCTGTTATTGCTGTTGCTGATGGTATTGTCGTTGGTTCAATAAACGGAAATAGTGGAGAATGAGCACCTTTTGCGTTTTTGGGATGTCCTCGTGGTGTAATGGTTATAGCGATGAACTGCGGAATCGTAGTACGCGAGTTCGTACTCCAGTCGCGCTATTACGTTCACTTTCGGGCAAATACCCTTGGGAAAGGTATGAACCCCCTTATTCTCCCTCCAGCTATGGGTAAATAGTAGGACGGACTAGGTTCTTCAGCCTTGGTGAGGCAACTAGTCTAGGAGAAGGAAAACTCTGAATTCAAAACCTGTTAAACTCCGCTTAAAAATTGACCTTGTGTCATATCCTGCCCGAGCGGAGGGGTTGGTAAATAGTACCTTTTGCGTTTTTTAGGCCCGTAATTATGGTAAGAGGCATCCGCCGACCTGGTTGCATCAAAAGTTGCCTAAATGTTTGTGGTTTGGGGCAAATGGAGCGAGAGGACCCTGGAGCGTAGGAGATTAGTTTTGCCTCATCTAGCCGCTTTTTGAATTCCAGGAACTTCTCAAACTTCTCCCTCCTCCGATTATCGCTTCTACATTCTGTTGTTATTGTTGTGGTTGTTTTTGAAGCGTAAGTTATTACGAAGTCTACTTTGCAAGTGTCTGTCCAGTGAACGTTTTAAAACTTAGGTTCCGTAAGTTAGGTCTTTCCCTTACGTTTTCCTACCATCAGACACTTCTCTTTTACTTTTCGGTGGTATCCAACGTTACTGATAAATGAGAACTTTCAGAGGGACGGGGATCAGTTTTCCCCCAAAAGAGCAGGAACTGTTGGTTCAATAGCAAAGAGCCTCCTTTTTGCCTTTCGCCGTAGTAGATCAGATAGGATTCCGTATACAGTCGGGCGCTTTCTCAGGGGCATTCTTCCACGAGTAATTTACAGAGATATGACCAAATTCACCTCAGTGCCAACATGATGGCTTCCTCCCTGTC